>BSBK01013777.1:0-109674 GCA_027943335.1 Chamaecyparis obtusa | reverse complement strand
TATATAGATACATATATATATATATACATATATATACATATACATATATATATATATATATATATATATTTAAATATATATACATATATACATATATATATATATACATATATATATATATACATATATATATACATAGATATACATAGATATACATACATATATATATATATATATATATATATATATATATATATTATATATATATAATACATATGTATATATATATATATATATGTATATATATATATATATATACATATGTATATATATATATATATATGTATATATATATATATATACATATGTATATATATATATATATGTATATATATATATATATATACATATGTATATATATATATATATATATACATATATATATATATATATATATATATACATATATATATATATATACATATATATATATATAGATATCTATATATATATATAATATATTGTATATATATATATATATGTGTGTATATATATATGTATATGTATATATATATGGTGTGTATATATATATATGTATATGTATATATATATGTGTGTATATATATATATGTATATGTATATATATATGTGTGTATATATATATATGTATATGTATATATATATATATATATATATATATATATATATAGATATATATATATATATATATATATATATATATATATATATATATATATATATATATATATATATATATATATATATATATATATATATATATATATATATATATATATATATATATATATATAATTCATAATTCAAACATTAATTTAATTAAAATTATAACTGAATATATAAATATATGTACCTGGCCTCTCGGTCACCTACCATGATCAAGTGTCCTTGCATAAGTCCCTTGGTAGCAAAGGGACCATGCCAACAATACCAACTCTAACCTATAAATATATATTTGCAATAATGAGATTAGTAGAGTGGTGTAACATAGAGTAATATATCTACAAAATAGGACAGGATTTGAACTAAAATTAAAACTTACATCTAGTGATCCTCTTCTGGAATAGTGGGCTGGGTCAACAAAGATACAAAAGATTCTCGTAGACCCTCCCTCACACTAGGAGTAACCTATGAGAGTAAAAAGATTGTCAATTATATATAAATTTACTTCATCGTAACAACCTTGGTTACAAAATATAAATAACAATATGTAAAAGTCTACGTACAATCGGACTATCACTCTAAATCGAGATGCATGTCAGCCTAGGCTCTTGAACCCATGTCTGAACATCATCGATACCCAAACCTATATAATAAATTTAAGTAAAATATTTATTATGTACACACAAGTGGCATACATATGCATGCATAATTAATCTTAAACAATTAATTGCCTTTCCTTTGTTGACACCCTAATGAAGGAACCCCCCTCCTGCCCCCCACTGACATTGGTTGTAGCCTGTAAGATTACAATAAGATGACAATATATTAGTAAATGTATGAACTTTATTTCTCTAATTGATACAGATTTAAGCATGTACACCAAATGATATAAAAAAAACTAATGTGTACATAATTTATAATATACCATACAGGCATCAACACCAAATGAAATGGCCGAAGCTGTGGACTCATCCACCTGTCTCAACTCCTCCTGTGTCATCAACTGAACATAAATGAAAAATATATATATAAATAAGTGCATGCAATCATTAAAAACTAATCTAAATAAATAAATTAAATAAGTCATGTGACAAGTTTATTTATAATGTTTACTCTTACCATATCAACAGGAGTCCATGGCTCTGCATACACCTCCTGAGAACTCTCATGAGATGTAGATGCTCCATGAGGTGTTGCAGCCTCTGCAGCCATGTCCTCCTATATCCTCCTCATCAATAACATACTGATATGGATCAGCATTAGTAAGAGGTCTCAGGCACATATTCTTGCATATAATGCAAATATGGGCTCGCATACATGTGAACTCCGATGAGATGTCGACGTGCGAACATCATCCACACCAGGAGGCAACACTAACTTCATCTGCATGATCAACTAATCACTCAGCAAATGAATGGCCCTAATAGTTTGTGAGGTAGCCTCTGTAATGATATCAGGATGCTGCATTCGAGGAGGGGGTGTAACATCAGTTGGGGGACAAAGGTAGTGGCCTTTTTGTTCTATGAAAATGGCCTAGTTTGAGAAGCTCCTCTGCCTATGCCCATGTTGGGGCTCATAGTCCAATAATCAACATGGTGACCAAGCACAAACTCAGAATACAATTTTTTTATGAAATAAAATGGGACCTCCAAATTGCTATGGGGTTGTTTATCAAAAACCATCCACCAATGATCCCAAAAGTGTGTGCGCATTGCTTCATTTGTTCACCATTTTATTGATAATTTAGGCTTTTTAGGGTCAACTTGTATTCTGGTTTTAGGATAGACAAAAAGAGAAATTATATCTTCCTTACTTATATTAAGGGCCGCAATCCCATCATGGCCAAGCCCATCATCAAATTGGGTGTGCATATCATCATGCTAATGAAGAGTAGCGTTATGTTGTTGCGTGAGTGGTGTCAATAATTTCAACAATTGTATTTAGTGTGGCAAGCATGGGACCTAATGTAGGTATATTTTGATATGTGTTTTAGAGACCTCGTATTGTGTTCAAATTATCTTGTATCAAATCTTCTAAAGATCGAGGCTTTTGACATGGGAGATTGTTTTCGGGGATCGTTATTTGGTGCGGGAGGGTTATTTTCTTCATTGTTGTTAGCCATGCCTGATTAAATAAAAAACAAATCTAAATTTCAATCTGATTTCATGTATATTATTACAAATATAAATACAAAACCCTATTTCAACAAAAAAAACTACATTTAGAATGAAAATGAAATAAAATAATCAAAATATACAAATAATTTACTTACCAAATATGCTAGGGAGTCGAAATTATTGTTGCCAAAATGAGATACCCAAAAATATATCGTGTATATGATATTTCAAGCCATTTTCCCAAGCAAAAACATGAAAAGAAATGAGGAAAATGGCTCACGGGTTTTGAATTTATGCCACAAGTATCGGGTACCTGATAGCATATCGGGTACTCGATATGGTATCGGGTACCTGATTAGGCCTATACTTTGGTGGCAGGTTTGCCCGGGTGTACTGACACCCAGGCCTACTAAAAAGTCAGCAAGCATTTTCATGTGCTTTCGGATGAGTGAAAAGTGAATATTTTTCACATCGCCACTTTTTGGCCCCTTATGATCTTGCACATACCGTCTTCATTCATATGATGAGGACATCCACTATCAATAATCCAATCGGACTTTTTCTATTCTACATGTGAAACTAAATATTTTTCTTCTTTTACCTATTCTTCAATATATAATTTCCATCTTTAATAGAAAAAATCCTATTTCATCTTCATCTTCATCATCACTTTCTAAAAGGTTTACATCCTTAAATGCAATTTCTCCTTCTTCATCAACATAACAACAATTCTTCAAGTCTTAGGTTTATAAGGTTTTCTATATATCTGATCATATTTTCTCTCTTAGGATATTTAGATGAAAAATGACCAAATTATTTACATGGCCAACAAGAAAAATCTCTCTTAGCTTTAGGTTATCTCTTTGCATTCAGTGCCATTCTATCATTGAACTTCCTTTCTTCTTCTTCTTTCATAGCTACCCAATCTCTAGCATAATCTCAATTGATACTTGTACTTCTTGTCAACATAGGTATGTCCTTTTGTTTTAAAACTTTTTTCTACTATAAGTGATATGTCCTTATGTTTCAATTATTTTCTCATGTGCATGCAACTTTCCAAGTACCAATTCTTTGGTAAAATTAGGTGTAATAATTTCTTCAATGATTTGTTATATGTCTTCATAGGTCAATCGTAGAGATTTGACTATCTTCCATATGAGATCAATATATGTTTTCCTTCCACCACAATTCTTAATTCCTACAACAATATTAGTAATCCTACTAAAGTAACCTCTTATACTTTCATCTTCCTACATCTTATAACTTTTAAACATACTAATATAATTATGCAATTTAGCATTTTTCAAAGTTGTGTTTTTTAGAGATGCTGATTTTTTCTTTTTTCTTTTTTTTTTTTTTGTGTGTGTGTGTGTTTGTGTGTGTGTGTTATTTGAGACAACAACATACCAACCCCGGTGAACTAGCTTCAACCTCGTCGAAACAATAAATCTCAAATAACTGTCACTAGTTCCTGGATGTTAATATGTGTTTTTTTTAAGAGATAACACACACACACAAAAATAAATAAATAAAAAATCAGCATCTCTTAAAAACACAACTTTGAAAAATGCTAAATTGTAGAACTATATTAGTATGTTTAAAAGTTCTAAGATGCAGCAAGATGAAAGTATAAGAGGTTACTTTAGTAGGATTACTAAGATTATTGTAGGAATTAAGAATTTTATTTATTTATTTTTTGTGTGTGTGTGTCAAAAAAAATACTGACATGCAATGTCGAAGTCACATAGGTATTGTGAAAGAAAGTCCAAAGATAGTGTTGTAATGTATGAGGATAGTTCTTGGAATTTAAAAGTTCTTTATGAATGATCAAGAAATAAGAATACTTTGAAGGAAAACCTTAACATCAAATATTTTAAAGTGAGCTAGAAGTGTGTTCAATCAAACCAAGAACCTAGATGCATGAAGTACCCTTGGTTATGTTACAAGTAGGGATTGTCATTTCATGAAAAGATCGACCCTTTAATGCCTGATCCAACCACTAGAATTATAGAAGACACAGGAGGTGATTAAGCCATGTCATAGATCCTATGGGGAGCACTAACCATTTTTCCAACAATATCCCCCTCAACGTTACCTAAGGGGATTCAAACCCGTGACCAAGCTCTAATACCACTTGTTACAAGTAACAATTTTCGTTGCACCAAAAGACTGACTTGTGAATGCCCAATACAACCAATAGACTTACAGAAGACACAGGAGGTGACTAAGCCATGTCACCAATCCCAAGGGGAGCACTACCCATTTTTCCAGCAGGTTATTAAAATAGGAATCTTCAGACAGTCTAGAGAAAATATGATGTAGAGAGATGGAGACACTGTACTCTCCTTCCAACTGCATAGAATAGTATGGGCTTGGGATTTATTTCATTTATGTGAAAATACCTTGAATGCTGAATTTGAGGGGAATTATAGGGTAAGTAAACTATGTTGGAGTTGTAACATAGGGTTGTGGAAAGTACTTCTATACACATGATTTTGAATCATACAAAATGAAAAGAATTATAACATCATGTAGATCTTCCCAAATAAAAGGATACCCAACTCTGCATCCACCTCACATATACCACTCTATCCTCCTAGTAACAACTTCTAAAAAAGATCTTATAATCTTTGTAGAAATTTTCTTTAAATAATCGACTGTAAAAGCTTGTTAGAAATAACCCAATTTCATGAGTCTATTGAGTGTTATGATATGATATTTTCTTAGAAACAAGTATATAGACAAGGTGCATAGCATACAATATGACTCCATGACATCAAAAACATGTAATAACTAGACCAAACACTCAAAAATGAGTCTTGTTAATAAATTGAAAAATAAAACTACCTCCTTCCTACCAAATTCAAAAACTATGCATACTTCTACAGTGAAAGATTTCAGTTTGCATCAACAGTAATCTCCACATGAACATCTCCCACTTTTAAAATGATGAAACCTAGTTGCATCTCTCACAAAAATTTCTCTTGTAGCAACCTTAAAAATAAACTTGGTGGCCTTGTGACACTCACCACATATTCAAACGGTCTTGACAACTCTAATAGTTGTTCCCAAATGCATTTTTAACAACTTAGATGCAATTTCTAAATTCTCTCTCTTGTGGAATATGAATAATTTTTTCTCCTCCTCCATATTATTTAATATAGGTTTATTATCTATAATATTACCTAATTTCTTCATCTTCAAAGAAAATTTCTCCAACATTGCATAAATCTCATGTGTGTGTGGATGTGATTTGTCTCCTATACAAAAAGTGTGTACAATTTTGTGGAGTTCAATCCAACTACATCTAGGTTTATTTATAGTTTCTTTATGTTTCATCAAGTTTCTTACCTTTTGAACGTCAACCCACCTACCCATTTCTACATAAATATTTGACAAAATGACATAAGGTGTAATAGTTTTAGGATCCAACTCAAGAGGAAGTGTTGCCACAAATTCTAGTATTCATATCTTCTTATGTGATCTACAAGAGCCAATTAAAAACATCCACACAACCACTTCAGGTTGAATTGGCATTTCAATGATAAAGTTTAAGGCTTCCTCAAGATAGCCAACAAGGCCAAGGATATCAACGATGCGTAAATAATGTTTCTTTGTAGGTGTAATGTAATACTTTAGATGATAATTACATTGAAGTATTTATAGCCTTCGCCCACTAAACCTACATGGATGTATGCATATGAAACACATACAATGTCTATATGGACATGATTGGTTGTAGAATAGTTTATTAGTTCAAAATTTTTGATTGTCTCCTTGCAATATCTATGCATTTCATATCCTTCAACCATCATATTCCATGAGACAAAGTTTGGATTGTGCATTTTGTCAAATAGTTTTCATTCCTTGATTATTCATCCACATTTAGCATACATGTTTATTAGGGCAGTCACAAGTATGACATATGATAAAGATTTTCTTCTGATTATTCTATGATGGATTTTCATACCCTCCTCCAAAGAAACAAGCTTTCCACAAACTGGGAGAATGTTGGCTAAAGCTAATGAATCTAGTTGTGAAGCTGATAATTTCATTTGCTTAAAAATCCCCAATCCATCTTCAAAAACACTATTTTGTGGATAACCCACAATCATTGTATTCCATAATACTAGATTTCCTTCAATTGTTTCCTCAACTATATTTGACAAAAAATCATCTTCAATTACATTTTGGTGAATTTCCCTACCTATTATTTGCTAAAAAATCTACAGATATTTCACAACAAGCCCATTTTGTGCATATCCACTAATGATTGCATTCTATGATATAATGTCCCATTGAGGCCTTTTGTCAACCAATTCATGTGCATCAAAGACATAGACATAGAACATAAAATTGAAAAGGTATAAGATACTTGATGCCAAAGCCCATTAAAAAGCAAAAAAGGATGGAATACTAGTAAATTGTAAAAACATAGTAGAATTTGATCATTTCTAGTTATGTGACTAAAAATTTTAATCACTTAGTCATTTATTTTCCAAATTCTACTACTGTAAGGAAGATGAATGGATTGTGGATGAGCATGATAAGAGAGTTTGGAAAATTTTTAATGACCTAGACAAGAGTATTAATATATGGGACAATCTAGATGTAGAGGTTAAGGTTTGGAGTGTCAAGGTGGCCTCCAAAGAAGCAAGAAAAAAAATGTTTTACATTATTTCTATTATCTAGGGTAACCAAGAGGACTAGAAAAAAAATATTACATATGGTTGTGGATTATAGAAGAGATGTGGTGAACAAGATGGAAATTTCCATGTATTTCCTCTCATTTGAGATTGAACAATATTCTTCCTAGAGTGGAGATTATCGTTGGTTTAATTCTAGAGTCAGCTAGTGATAATGTTTAATACATTACTCCAATCTGAGTAAACATATAAAAACTCTTTCTTTTTTTTAGCAGTTGATAGATATTAATTAGTGGTGGAAGTTCATTAAGTCCCCCAATTCATGGGCCATTGGTTTGTATCTACCAATAGTGGTTTCCACCTTTAGTTGGTTTTCCTCTATTTTTTCTTGTTATGGTTCTAGTTTAGATTTGTTGCTAGTCTTTTGATAGGTTTTCTTACATCTTATGAGACCCCTTTCATCCATAATTTTTCTAATGTGTAAGAGTTGTAGCTCTAACTTGCTATAACTATTCAAAATTATAAAAATATAAAGAATTTTTTAATTTTTTATAAAATACAAAAAAAATATTTAGATATATTATATTATTTTTGAATATATATAATTAATATTATATTGTATACTATTTAGAAAAGAAATAAAAACATATTTTATTCTTGAAAATAACACAAAGTGTACCAATATTTTTTAACTAAACAGTTAGTCTATTTGTAGTCTAAAATTGAACTTGAACAACTAGCACCATACAATTTAAAATGATGATAAATTTACCAAAAATGTAATTATGATGCTATGTGGGGCTACTACACATGGTTGGCCCATGAAATAGCAAAATTTCCAAATATCACCATATCCTTTGCACCATGAAACATGCTAAACTCTCTTATACCCTAGTGGTAGAAACAAGCTAGCTAATAGGGGGAAAACTTACGACCCTTCATTAGTTATTTGCAAATGTGGATGAATTTTCATCATCTAGTATAGGATGACCAAATCACTAAATTAGCCTAAAGATTTGCATACTCATATTTTGATTATGGATTTTTCCATCATTTTTTTTGGCATTTCTTAATTGGTAGATTAACCTTTTTAGGAAAGTAGATTGTTCTTCTTTTTCTCACTATTTCTTTTACTCTTTTTATTTAAAGCTTAAATTAGTTTTTTCTCACATACAACTAATATTTATAGTGTTTTTAAACCCTTTCCTACCATGGGTGGAGATTTAATCTAGACTGGGGTAGATAACTATGAAATCTCAAAAAGAAATAGTTTCGTCTTCCCTCTACTAGTTAAACAAAATATTTCCATCTAAATTGTGAGTTTGAAAGGATTTTATCTAGATATTTGTGATAAATTTGCATGTTCTTGAGTCAAGGATAAAGTTTCTAATGTGGGGGTATCCTCCACTATGTTTGTAGAACCAATAAAAACTACTATTAAGCTTATGGTATATGGTGTGACACTCCCTAAAAAGCCTCAAACTATTACAGAGATGACATAAGTAGATTCTTTAAGGAATCAAAGAAAATCTTGTAGTTGTAGAATGGCCTCAATGAAGAAGACCTCCAATGTAAATAGAAGGATGTGGTGCTATCATTTTTGAGATACATCATGCAAGATGATAGGTAGAAAAGATTCCACTCTTAGTTGTTTCATATGCTTAACTAGTTTAGGCATGTGGTTAAAATGAATTTTCTATTCTAGGTTTTCTTATCCTAGTCTCAATCTATTACTATAGCTTAGTCTAAGGGCATGCTCCACATAATTTTAGGGATAATTTTGAGACATTACAATCACCACCTATCTCTATCCCCTATTAGTGGTCTAAAGCCCGAAGGCCCTCAATCCAACCCTACTTTGACTCTAGAATTATCTAATGCCCTTCACTATAAAGGTGCCTCCTTTGCTATAGTTATTCACCCTACTAAAAGACATGTTACCCATGTCAATCTCTAGCAAATTGTCAAATGTGGCTTGTCCAAAGTACCATGAGGTTACTTCTAATGATTCCTCTTTCTCTTGGACTATTGGCTTAGATTAGACCCTAAAAATCTCTGCACTCAATGTCTTTAGGCTTTACCGTAATTCGCCTATGTTAATGATTGGTTCCTTTCCTCCCTCTTCAATTTCATCCACTTAGCAGATGGGTCTGTCAGAAGTTGTCAAGAAAGTAAATAGTTTATTCATAGCCTGAAATTAGCTTAATAAGATCATTACCCTTAGCCCAACTGCATAATACAAGGAAGAAAATGAACAATTGGGAGGCCTTGGCTAAGGCAAATGCTAAGGAAGATGGCTGGACTGTGGATCTGCATGATAAGAATGTTTGAAATACTTTTAATGACCTGGAAAAGAGTATTAATACATGTGAAAATCTAAATTTAGAGGTTAAGGTTCTGAGTGTCAAGGTGACCTCCAAAGAAATAAGAAAGGAAATACTTTTGGTTACTTCTACTATCTAGGGTAACCAAGAGGACTAGAGAAAAATATACATATGGTTGTGGCTTATAGAAGAGATGCAGTGAAAAAGATGGAAAATTCCATGTAGGTCCTCTCAATTGAGATTGAACATTATTTTTCCTAGAGGAAAAGAGGGGAGATTATTGTTGGTTCAATTCTGGAGTCACCTAGTGATAATGGTCAATACATTGCTCCTAGTCTGGGTAAACATATAAAAATTGTTTCTTTTTTTCATCACTTGAGAGAGATTAATTAGTGGTGGAAGTTCATTAAGTCCCCCAATTCATAGGCCATTGGTTTGTGTCTACTAGCAATAGTTTCCGCCTTTAGGTGGTTTTCTTCTATTTTTTCTTATATTCTAGTTCTAATTTCGATTTGTTACTAGTCTTTTGATGGATTTTCTCACATCTTGTGAGACCCATTTCATCCATCTTTTAACTAGTTTGTAAAGGTCCTAGCTCTAACTTACTATAATTATTCAGAATTATAAAAATATTTTAAAAAATTAATTTTTTACAAAAATAATAATTATTTTTTTAAAATATATCAAAATACTTTAAAACATATCTAATTAATATTGTATACTATTTAAAAAAAACAAATCAAAACACATTTTATCCTTGAAAAAAACACAGAGAGTACTAACATTTTTAACTACACAATTAGTCTATTTGTAATCTAAAATTCAACTTGAACAACAACCACCATACAATTTTAAACGTTGATAAATTTGATAAGTAGTGAAACATGGATTAATAAGTTTGACTCAAAAACTACACAGTTGAATCCTGATAGCAATATCACAAATTGATAAATTTACCAACCATTAATTAAAATGTCTTGAGACCTTTTTTAGCTCAAACTTTCCCCTTATTTGATTAAATTTATTCCGTTCTCTAGCATTACTCGTATAAATTTCACATATGATTAAAGTCAGAACAAAGAAAAATAAATATAGGTAAGGATAAATCTATAATAATGCTGGACCTGATGATGTCTGCAACATACGAATATGTCACTTACTACTATGACGTTGACAGAAGAATCTAAAGTAAGAACTTTAATAGACAAAATCTATTACAATATGCACTTTATATATTCTATATTACACTGAAAATTTGTCCAATGATTTATTAATTGATATTTAATATATGTTGTTGTTAGATTGGTATTATAATATAGTGACTGCATTCGCATTTGAATCTAGATATTGACCACAGTAGGAAAGTTCTACAAACTCTTTTTTATATATAGGTGGTATGAGTTTTCTATAGTTTGTAGTTAATTCTATATAAATTCTTTAGATTAAATTATATTTGTTTATTTAATTAATATTTTAAATTATATTCAGTAATTTATTTGAGAAAAAAAAATCAGTAATCTAATAAACAAACACATTTTAATTGAAAAATTTCTTGCAATTATATGATTCTTCTTTTGTACATAAAATTAAAAAAAGATGAAGAATATTATTGAACTTATAATGGATAAGAGAATCTACCAATCTCTTTCTTTTGGATAAGATAAATAAAAGGTATTCAACTTTATTAAACATTTCTTTTTTCGTTGTAGATAACGAATGATTTTTTTCATCTGTGATCTATATAAACGTTCATTCAATTTCATGTTTGTGTAGAAAGCTCCGCATTAGTTTGAATTGAAGTGCAGTTCATTGTGAAGTAGAGAAGTTTCACATTTTCATCTCTACAATGGAAGATTTTGGACAAATAAATGGAATTGTCCCCGACAAGAACTCTTGCAGCGTTTGCTTAAGCTTGGAAACATGTAGATATCATCCTGCTACACAGAACAAAACAGTGTTGAATCTATTCTCTCTCTTCACTGTTTTTGTCTTATATATATTTTAAAAGAAATATAGCTTTCATTTATATGGACTTTCAAATTATTTTGCTAGATAGGATTTCACCTCATAAGTTTGAAATGTTTGGTTAGGGCCTCGGGATTTTATGGTAGGAGGTTCATTTTGAGTTTGTCATTCGGTTTTTCTTTTATTTGTATTTTCTTTCTTATTTATAAAAGTTTCGGTAGCTTGTCATTTTTTTTTCATATTGATCATTGTTAATGTTTTGTTAGGCTATTGTTTTGTTTCTATAGCTGTTAGATTTGAGTGAAACAGTCTATGTCAAATCTTGTTTTATAAAAGAAATCTGGTTTGTGAAATATCAAATGTTTTGATCTTAAGATGGTTTAGCTTTTATATTTTCTTTTAAAATTTGAAAAATGAAAGAATGAATGAATAAGATTTCCAATAAGTATATATTTGTGTTTTTTTAATTCAGATGATGATATATTCAAGCAAAGGTGAAGTTTTGAGAAAACAAAAGGAAAAGGTTCATGGAGAAGGGCATGAAATCAAATTTAATATAGATGGTACATATATATTTTGATTTCTTTATAGAAATTATTATCTAATATTAATTGATTTTAAATTGAATTACTTCATAATAGAATATCTTATTTTCAATGATAACAATTTTAATATAATTGAAAATGATTCATGTCAAAAATATTATGTTATGACAGTGATTCATGTTCACATACATTTTGCAATAATATTAAGAGGTTGAATATAATTACATGAATATTTTAACAAAAACTTTTAACATAAGCGAATAAATACAAATAGATATCTTTTAATATTTTGACATTAAAACATTTATAATGTACTAAATTGCATATTTAATCATTATTAAATAAGAGATTCCTTTTCTTTGCAGTCCCACCAATATGTGGGAGAATATTTATGTATTGATTTTTGCCACAAAATTTTAGTCGTCATTGCTAATTCACGGCTTCCACAGCCATTTAAAATCAGATTTTGTTCTCGTCGTTGACGTACCCTAATAATGTTTTTCCGTACAGTACTCATAAGTAATAAAAATAAAAGTGAGAAAGAATGTGAAATAAACTCAAGCTTTTACTCTAAATTTCCTAAATTTGACTCGCTTTACTCTAAAATACAAGATTAAAAATATGCCCTAGATTTTTATTAAAGAAAGACAAATAGAAACTACAGTGCTAAAGTATTAATTTCAACCTCATCTCCATCGTTGTCAGCATTCCTCAAGTTGTAACAGACTAACAGCTACCTCTTGTTAAAAAGTTTATTCCTTGTTACTTTTTATTTGCCTTTTTCAAAGATTTGATGCCATTGCATGGCAAATAACACAGAAAAGCAAGCACAGAAGGAAAGACGACAAACTCGAGAAATAAAGCAGGACATAAGTGAGAAACGTTCAGGTAATTCACTAGAGCATTCCTTTCTTGGCTCTTCTGTATGCTATGGAGGCCCAGATGAGTATTATGACTGTGCCAAACAAAAAACAGATGATATAAATAAGGTAAGATCTCATCTTGTTTCTTTTTTGAATTTGTAATATTTTTTTATTAATGTGTGTAGCACGGTTAATAATCTGGATAGGTTAATGTGATTGTAACAATGCCATCTTATCTGAAAGTCTTAAAAATAAAAAGAAAGTCATCATTTATATGCAATTACCACGAATTTAAGAATAAAGGGTAAAGAAAGAAAATTAAACAAGCAATTGTATTGGTACTAATAAATTTAAACAGTTTTATCCTTACAATCATAACATATGTATTTGTTAATTCAGTATGTTTTTTATTATAGATTGAAACGAAAGTAAAGGAACTGGAAGAAGCAGCTGATCCATCCAACGATGAGTACACAACAAGGGGGGATTGGTGGAAAGGTAAACGAACTCGTGTTAAAAGTCATATAATTACCGATTCTTTTTTGTCAAGAATCTATTGATTTGATATCTATACGTATATTTTACAGCTATTAAATGCTTTAAATAAACAGTTATGATTTGGTTGTTATAGGTTCGCTTTACTACTAATATTATGGAGGTTCTTAATAACATTTTCCTTGATGAAGGAATTCAGGTATTTTTAACTGTGCATCTTAGAGAATATGATCTATACTTTTGATTGGGAGAATGATTGATTATCAAGATGTTTGTATTATTTTGTTAATCATAATGTTAGAAGAACATTTTAACTTTTCATTTGTTTATGTGGGTTCTTAAAGTTACACTTAGACTTATTTAGGTTTAAACAGAACATTTTAATCTTTGACATATTAAGATGGCTCATCTGAAAAAGCACACCATAGATGAATTTTATAAGAGAAACTGGTGTAATTTCAGATGAGATGAGCTACTGAAGTAAGTCAAAATTTAGAATATATAATTTAAAATTGCAGAATACTTATATCTGAGCTGAATGAAATTATTGCATTGTTTGTTAGGTGATGAGAACAATGGTGTCGCCGAATCAAGTGATTGAATGAATTTGATGTGAATAATGTTGCTATATTCCCATCTTTCAAAAGCATATAAGGATTGGAACTCTGCACTGGTAAAAGTTTGACCACCCAACTAAATTGGAATCTCTTACTAATCATCTATACCAGTTATTTGACCTTAACTTACAAGGCACTAACTTTTAAGTTGCCTCTCTTTTGGGGTGCAGAGCTTACATGGTGATAGTAGCTATTATTATCAGAATGTTTAATTCAATTAACAAACGTTTTGTATGTATATATGATACATATGTTGAGGACTATGATATGGGTCATTGTCTACATTATTCTTAGACAAATTTTCAAAGGCATAAAGTGCATAGAATGGATTAAGGCTCAGAAGCATTGTACTAACGACGACGGGTCTATCAATCTTTCTATTAGTTAAATTACATATAAAAGTGGTGAATTACTATAGGTTTAATTAGTTTTTATAATAATTTAATTATTTAAATATTTTTTTAAAGCAACTTTAAAATGTAAAGAAATTTCAAAACTGTTTGTAAAACCAATTGCTTAGTTTATAAAAATTAAACTAGCAACTTGCACCTTTGAGGGGTGCAATGGTGACGCCGATAGTATAATATATATCTAATTTATACTCTTAGATATAATGTTCATTAGTATGCATTTGTGAACTGTTATTCTAAGACATTAAGAAAATAAATAGAGAAAATTATAAAGATATATCAAATTGTTTTTAATTCTCGTTCATATTAACGTCAACTAATTTATTACTTTTTAAATACCTTAATATTAAAATCACATCTAATACAATCACATTTAATGCTACAACACTTTATGTATAAAGTCCTCATAAGACTTACCACGACTCTATGGGAGTCATTTATTTATTTCGAGTAAAAATAGCCATAGAGTCATTTATTTATTTCAAGTAAAATTAGTTTACAATTCTATGGGGAGTCATTTATTCTTCCCATTTATTTATTTCTTGAGTAAAAATGTTGTGTGTATGATATAGATATTTTATTAATATGAAAACTTATGTTACATTATTCATAAAAAAATAAAAAATAAAAAATAGTCTAAACTTAGTAATTTTCTAAATTTACAAATATTTTATTTTATTTAAATATATTTTATTTTGAAGCAATGCTAAACTATTTGGATTTTCCAAAAGGTGTATTATTATTTTCCTCTATTAAATGATCAAATATTATAAATTAGAGTAAAAAATGTGTGTTTAAATTCAAAATAAAATGTTACATTAAAAATGTTGTGTGTATAATATAAATATTTTATTGATATGAAAACTTATGTTACATTATTCATAAAAAATAAAAAATAAAAAATAGTCTAAACTTAGTAATTTTCTAAATTTACAAATATTTTATTTTATTTAAATATATTTTATTTTGAAACAATGCTAAAGTATTTGGATTTTCCAAAAGGTGTATTATTAATTTCCTCTATTATAAATTAGATTTTATATTCTTAATAATGTATAAAATAGACAATTTTCTTTTTCTTTTTAAGAGTGTTATATAATTCAATTCTTAAGCTATGTTTAATATTAAAGAATATCCCATCCGTATCGTTACTGTTCAAAAGATACTTTCACTTCTAAACATATTCAAAATGTATACGAGGAGATTGAAGGGCCCTTTTTAGGCAAACATCTTCTACCAAGATATTTTTTTTTTTGGTACATTTCAAAAGTTTACAATCATTTAATTACAAGAGATCGATGCTTCCATACGCCCTGCTCTACAAGATGGTCTTTGTCCTCCTATGAACCCTGTACTCATTCAAGCACAAAATCTTCTTCTCCTCAACAATTCAATTCCTTTCTCTCCTCTCATTTCTTGAACTTCTTAAAGAGCTCTCTTTCAGACGTGTCAAAATCAGCTTTCAACGACTCCAATCGGAGCCATGAGGGGCATGACAAGTGACCTGACTTAACCTCGCCTACTCTTTATAAACAATATTCCTAGTATTTTTCTATTCGGGAATAATATGCCTTACTATCCATAGTTGGGCCCCCCACATGAACTGCACCTTTAGATTAAATATTGAGTGCAGCTACTTTTCAAACCCATTTGCTTTAAAAATAAATTGTAATTATTAGAATTCATCGAATATTACTTTTAGTAGCTTTTCAAAATACTCTAAATGTATTAGAGTATTATAATACAAAAACTAAAGTTTTCTTTTGGAATATTTTTTTTTTAATCTTCTTTTGAGTAGACTTTCCTAATATCATATATTCCCAAAATTTGCCAAGCTAAAAAATTTGAATCCCATTAACACCCTGCCATCCTCCCATCATGCCATGAATCTTAGTTTTTAGTAAATGAAAGAAGGATTTGTTTACTAATGACAATGACATGGCAACTAAAAATCAAGAGGAAGAAAAAGAAGCAGCAAGCTACATGTAAAAACAATAAATAAATTATAATGCTCCGCGTTGGCAACCTCAAAATTTAGAAATTCAAACAGCCATATGCACCATTTTGACATCTGTAAGTCAGATTATAAAACAAATAAATTCTGTCATATTTACTGTGTAAATTAAAACAACTTTCTTTAATAATTCAAATTCTATCCTCCCAAAGTCCCCGATTAACAATTTTGTAGTAAATTTCAGGTAGCTTAACAAAATGTAGTCAGATATAGAGCATGAGCCTCCCTTCACAATCTCCTTCCCAGCTGTCAACAAACCAAGAACGATGTCTGTGAGCTGATATCTCAATAACTTAGTGTAATTATTTTTACAATCTCAATAAACCTTTTAAATTTGCAGTAATCCACCTTTTTATATTTGCTCATCTCCTGCATATGATTGTGACACATAATGATTTCTTATTTCTTTCAATGTGGCCTTTGTCGAACATAGGGGGCACTGTAACCAGCCATCTAAAAGCTAATTTTGATTGTCATCAACTGATAACAACTCACATAACAAGATTCTTCCAGTCATATAAAAGTTAAATTTGATTGAAAAAAACAACCTTTCTTAATCCATTGTGTAATGCATGATCGGCCAAAAAAGTGGCCACAAGAAAGGGAACTGCAATTCCAAAATTTTCCTAATAAAAAATATCAAAATTCTTTTTTCAGAACTCATTTTCATGTATAACATACCAGTTTGGGATCCATTTCCATGTATAACATACCAGATATTATGCTCTCCAGGTGTCCAGGGTTCCAAGCAAATTGGGCAATTTACAGAGCCATTGACCTCATAAATCTTAAGAATATATTTCCTCTTTTTCGAAGGTTCTGAAGCGGCTCCTCCTGTCTCCTCTTGTTCTCTGTATACTTGATCACATTCTTCCTTGACTGCAGTGAATGTTGTACATAGCTCTTCCAGCTTGTTTCTTGTTTTTTCAAGATTTCTTTTACTGGATTCTAATTGCACTTTAGCCATCTGAAGCTCCTCTTCAAATTTGTTGTTCTCGGATTCTATTTGCACTTTAGCCTTGTGAAGCTTTCCTTCTAGCTTGTTGTTTCTTTCAGACAATTCTTCATTTTCTGCTTTTGCTCTGACCAGATCATCTCCAATTCTTCATTTTCTGTTTTTGCTCTAACCAGTTTGATTTCCATATCTTGGTACTGCTTGCAATAATCATCGACGACAGATTTGAGAGAGGATTGTAGACTTTGAATACGTTCTTTGGGATTTCTTCCAGCTGAATTTCTACTACAAATAAAACGTACATCATCTTCATCGTCTGGAGAAATAGGAATTTCCTCCCGTTCTACAGGTACGTCATCTTCATCTACATCATTCCAGTAAACAAAATATTCATCCATCGGAGAGTTCTCTTTCATTTCTAATCAATCAGCACTATACTACATACTAATAAAAGAAAATACAATATGTTGTTTTCAATTCTGTGCACATTAGATTGAGCATTAAATTTAGTTGTAAAATGGTCTCATCCCAGACAACATATCTCGGCTTTTAGATATTAAATCCAGTTAATCGTGTTGAACATGCCAATAATCGTCCTTCAAAGTCTTGCAACAAATGACACCACTTAACTTACTTTTTGACGTGGCGCAAAACAAATATGTAATTTCTAAACATTATTGCATGTTGCTGCACGCATGACATTGATTAAAAGGGGTTAAACAATCAATGTCACACGATAAAATAAACACTGCCCAGTGCCCACGTTTTACAAATTCTCGGCGCCGTTTGGTCGCTCACCGGCGTAAGACAATGTCGGCTCCCTCATTTTCTTGCGATGATTTCCCAGGCACCGTTCGCTGGTTCTGCGGCGTAAGACTACCGGGAAGTCTGAAAATCCCGACGGGCATCTCCCCGGGAGAAAGCCTATCGGCTAATTAATCTAATGATATGGCAAATAATATAAGAACACCCGCTGTTCTGGCTGCAATTTTATTCACTGCCTTTTACTAATTCAGCTACAAGATATTTTGTCAAACATTTGTATGACTATACCACCTAAATCATCTGAGTAAGTCTGTCAAATAGTTTCCTTGCAAATGTAATGTAATGTTTTAGTTTCTGTTCACAAAGCTAACATAATTCGCTCTTCACAATCGGGAACTTTCACGCAAAGGAATCTTGACTAAATTTTTTCAACCGCTTTCAGAACTGTCCCTTAATAATTGTACATATAGTTTTCTGATATATGAATGGTTTCGTGGATGACTTTGCAGTCTCTTACACTCACTTGATACCATAATGATAATCATATTACACAGTGCTTTGAATTCCAAAAATATATAAAATGGGACAGCAATCAGAAAATAACAGAAACTATTATAAAAAGGACTCATTCAATGACATATCTATTCTGACCTGGAAACAATAATCTTCACCTTACTTGCAATGGCAGCCATCAAAGCATGACCTTATGCAAATGCTGAGAATGGCCTTAGACAATATGCATTCCACACACAAGGTTTCTACTCTTAATTTATATTTCAGGGATCACAATTTGTAAGAGATTCTTCCTGTGCACGAACCGCGCTTGGCAGGAAGTAAAGTCATCTTTAACCAGTATGGTAGCAGCAACTTATCCTTCAAACCACATATTTAACTGCAGCAAGAACATATTACTTGGATAATCAAACCACCCAGCACTACCAGAGATAGAAATGCCAGCAATTATATTTTATACAATACCGGTCTGCACTGAAAAGGTTCGGATTCTAGAAACCTTCGTTCTGAGTATGTGCAAAGTCAGATTTTGCTTGATAAGGAGTAGTCATCCACAAACAATGCCCAGGTCTGAGTATTGGTTCCTCGTGCCAACACTTAGATCATTAGAAATAGAAAGAAGGCACCATAGGGTCATGCCAGGGAAAGAAACTCAAATTCAGCAAACAAATTCCATGCTAATGGTGAACAGAAAATGTGCGACTCAGGTATATATATGCGACTAGAGAGGTGAGGATGCGCAGGTCCTATTCCATGAACTGAACTATACTCTCCCACACTATTCGCCTCCAACGGCAGCAAATGATGGAAAGGATAAATCGTAGCAGAGCTCCTTTTTGCCAATAGTAATCAGACATTCAAACATCTGTAACAGCTGCTCACAGTTGCTACTATTTTTTTTTTACTACTTAACTTCAATTATTAACTTAATCAATCATGGATCTTCCTCTTAATTTATTAGTGGCAACCATTTACCATGGTCGCACCTCCCACCATCAAAGATGAGTCGTCACCCCATACTCTCCACGCCACCCTTTACAGACAATGTTTGACTAAAATTTTGTGCACAAGTTAGTCTCTGGATTTTCTTTCTAGATGTGATCAGAAAATTGAGTTCTTAGTCTGTTAACTATCTCTATTTTGTAGAAAGCCACTTTCACTCTCTTCGTACCCATATATATATATATATGACATTATTCATCCATATTTGCACAATCATCTTCCATAATAGTAAGTGATAAATGCATTAACTTAGGCTGCATTTGTTTGTGGGAATTGGAATTTGAGACAAAATCTGATTATCTCAAAATCAGGTTTTGAAATTCTAGTTTTGTGTATTCGGAAGATAGTTTGGATCATTTGGTTCACCCGGAAGATGGCTGAGACAATCCATATTTTGCATTTGGTTGCCACTTTCGAAATTGGAATTGGAAGTGAGAAATTCTTATTTATGTGTTTGGTTTGCAATTTCAAATTGGAATTGGAATTACATTATCCATTTTCTGTTTTTGGTTCTACATTTTCAATTGAAATTAGAATTTGACAAGAAAATTCAAGTTTTTATAATTATTATATAATGTTTTAATTTAATATTTTATTTTTGTTGTCCATTTTTTATTTATAGTATTTTTTTTATTAATTTATATTTTTATATAGAAAATCATAAACAAAATTTAATATTTTTTTTTAATATTGTGAAAAGTAAACTTAACCTTTTTAAATAATTTTATACATTATCATAAACAATATTATAACAAGAAAGTAATTATAGCATTGCTCGATATCACATCAAAATATAAATAAGTCATCTAGTCTACATATATATCTATTTCTGCATAATGACCCAACAAATGACCGAACTAAATAGTAAGACTATTGCACAAAGTAAACATCGTAAAAATATGACATCGGCTTTATACATAGCCTCCGCTTTTGCAATAGCTTTGTCAAGCGCTTTGCAAGACTTGCACTCGTCATCCATAATAGGTATATGTGGAGAATGTGCAGATGATGTAGACAGTGACGGGGTGTCATTGGCCCACCAAAAGTACTGACATCCACCCCCATCCTACAATAAAAATCTAAGTTAGTCTCACTATAATGACTAATATTTATTCTTTGTAAACATTTAAATATTGTGCAATTAACAAACTTTTTCTTATTTTTGCAACTCCAAAATTTACGATCAGGATTATCTCGCATGTGTGATGTGTTCAACACACAGCATGATCCATCACCACACTCACACATAGAGACATTTATCATAGCCATCAGCATTGTATCAAGCAATTTTCTATTCATTCATACATAACAACATGACTATATTCTATGAGTACAAATTGAAAAAGTTTCATTTATGTTGATATTAAAAATTTATAGAAAAAATATAATGACACAACTATAGCATCAGATAGAAGTTTTGGGGAAGAACAATATCCATGAACTGAATGGTGGTGTGAAAACACATCGTTAAATAAGAAAATGCAAGGAAATCCATGCTCTATGCCCTTATGCCCCACATTCGATGAGCAACCATCCCATATCCCACTCATTCTTTGTTGGCATTAAGCAGGATTGCCACTAGTGACAACACTTATTTGCATTCCGAGTGCAAACCGAGCAGAACAGTGCAAACCAAGCAGAACAGTGCAAACTGAGTAGGACAATGTAAACCGAGTAACATTATGTCTACCGAGTCACAGGTATTTACCGAGTTTGAAACTTACCGAGTGGTTAGTATGAACCGAGCCTTCACTTCTACCGAGTGCATGACGATGCCGAGTAATGCAGTGGATGCCGAGTATCAGAAAGTCACCGAGTTAGTTTGCAGAAACTGTGTAACCATACTTGGGCCGACTTAGTAGCACTTATGTTTATTTGTCAAGCCGACTTTGTAATTGTAATTAATTGTTTAGACTTGTATATAAACAATATTGTACATATACCAAGTTGTATGAATATGAATATGAAAAAGAGATAAAAGGCAGAGATAAGCGAATTACAAAGGGCTATAGCAGTATAAGAAGTAGCAAAGACAAATTCATCACAGAAGGTGATCAGTACATCAGCGAATCTCATTCAGCAATCCAGTTGCAAAGTAAGAGATCTACTGTTTCATCCTAACAGGTGAATCAGCTTGAAATTATTTAACCGGGTAGACTTAACAGTCTTTGTAAAATCTCTTAACCGAGTGCATACTTCATTGTATGTTTGTAAATCCTCTAACAAGGTGGACCTAGCAGTCCTTATTGCTCCTAGCAGGGCAGATCATCAGAAGTGATCAATGTAAGCCTTAACCGGCCAACTTTATACTGCAGTATTAAAGCTTTGTGGGTTTCATCCCCACCCCAGTTTTACTTTCTTTTGGAAGGTTTCTGGGTAACCAAATCTATATGTCATTGTTGTGAATGCTTTTATGTTTCATGCTTTCTATGTGCAAAAGGATAAAGTGAACTATATGTTAATACATCTGTTATTGAAGAAAATTTGGAGTTACTGATTCACCCCTCCCCTCTCAGTAACTTGGTTAATTCCTAAATATTTCCAACAATTGGTATCAGAGCTGTATTGGTTCTCAAGATAAAGCTTAACTAGCTTGAGCAAAGATCCAGGACAATGGAGGTATTCAAACTGAACAAGCTAATTGAAAATGAAAAGCTAGATCTGGAAATAGCCATAGCTAAACTTAAAGAAGCAAAAGAACATCTTTCCCAATCCCTAAGAAGAAGGAAGGAACTTGCAAATCAGATGAATGATCATAATTACATTGAAGAAAAGATTGAAGATCTTTTTCCCTCAGATAGCTCAGATGAAGCAAACAATGCTGTTAAAGAACTCCTAGAAAAGAATGGGTCTCTGCAGGAAGAAGTGAGAAAATTAAAAAGAGAACAAGAACTACACTCAACAAGATTTTGTGAGATCTTAGAACAAAGAAACAAGTTGAAAGATGAATTAGATGGAAGGAACAATGAAGTCCAAAATAAAACCCTTCAGCTAGAAAACCTAATTGATCAGATCTCCCATACAAATGAAGAAATTCTGACTCTAAGATCAAAAATAGAAAGCACAAAAGAAGAACTAAGATCTGAAAAGAAAATCAATCTAAGATTGGTGGATGACCTAAACACCGAAAAAAAAATCAATGAAAGAATGTTGAAGAGCCAAGAAGACTTAAATCAGCTGTATGATCGAAATCTTCATAGGCAAAAAAGAAAAGCAAGACTTGGATACAAAGGAGAAGGTGAATATTCTAAGCAAGGTACTCAAAAAAATCAGAAACCTACTTGTAATCATTGTGGCAAAATAGGACATACTTCAAATAAATGTTGGAGCAATGAAAAAGTAGAATTCAATGAAAAATGCTACAACTGCAATCAGCATGGTCACAAAGCAAATGAATGCAGGGAAAAACTAAGATTCAAAGGTAATTGTCACAAATGCAACAAACAAGGTCACAAGACATCTGAGTGCAGATCCAAAACATTCAATCTAGCAGAACAAATTATGAAAGCAATGTTTGGATGGGATTACAACACTTGGTGTAGATGTCATTACTGTGGAGAATATGGACACATTCGCATGAACTGCATAAAACATCATCTAAGGAAAAGAGATACTACCATAAGATGTTTCAAATGCACTAAACTTGGTCATATAGCCAAAAATTGCATGAATGCTAGTGAAGTTGAAGATGGAAAGAAGAATGAAGCAACTAAGGTTAGGAAACAGATGAGACAACAGTGGATTCCTAAATCTACCAAGCAAACTAGTCCAAGTAATGGAATGGGTGGCTCTACCGACTCAAACTAAATTCCCAAGAAAGCACTGGAACTGTACTCTCATAGACAAATTTCAAGCAGTTCCAAAACTGAACTAAAAGAAAGATCTAAATCGGCATACAAGATGCAATAAGATCACAGGAAGGTCGGTATCAGTTTTCACTGAGCAAGGTCGGGAGCGATCTAATATGATTACCGAGCGAGGTCGGAGGAATATGAATTCTCAAGTTCACCGAGTTGCGAAGTCTTTACCAAGCAATTAATTCATAGTGGGTGATAGTCTGTCAGAATTCATACCCTAATTTCTACGAAGCATTAATGACAGAGTTGTAAACAAAAGGCAAGAAATCAAACTCATTCTTCACCGTGAACTTTAGCATTTTGAGAGCAGAAAATTTCCAGAGCAATCAAGTGATTCAAACACTTTTGCAAAAAGAATTCTCTATGAGCTACCATGGCATCATCCAGCGCTTTAGTGAAGAAAGGATCAGAAATGATAATCCAAGGGGAATGGAGAGCACCAGATTTCAAACTCGTGCTCGCAATTGCAGCAGCCCTAGACCCGAACGGAGCTCAATCTCAGATTCCTCCTAACGTACTACTTGTTAACGATATTCACAATCATTTCAATGTACAATTAAAGAGATGGGAAACCTAGAGCTAGATATTGTGCATGAGGAACTGTGTGTGAATGGTATTCTAAAACCTGAGCACAAACATCTGGAAGACAAGGGATTAGTTCACATTGCACATTTACCTCGAAACTTTCAGGAGAAATGGGTTAGATACATTCTCAGTCGTGTACATGAAGGCAAGATTTGGCTTGAGCAACCCATAGAGATCACTAAGAAGATGATTCACTAAATCATCGGTCTTCCCATGTTAAACAAAGTTAAAACTACCAAAACCCTAGGTCGGTCAGAACTGGAGAAGAAAACCCTAGCCGAGTGGGACGGTAGAGGCATGAAAGTAAGCAGCATTATTGATGCTGAACTGAAGTTTGGAACACACATCATTGCCCATAAAATATACAGTTCAAGTCGATAGAATAGTGTTTCTTGCGAAGCGATAGACCTAGCATACAAGGTGGTCAAGAATAATTTATCATTTGACCTTGCAGATTTGTTGTTAAAATAGTTTAACAAGAACATGGAAAGCATTCAAACTTCCAAAAACAATCCATGTAAGTTTGGATCTCTACTGGTCTGTTTATTTTTCTATGTTCAGAAATTCTTCTCTTCCAAAGGAAAAGTAGTATGGAAAAAGGATGTGCCAGTTCTTTATGAGATAAATGAATATATTTCAGAAATGGGTGAAAATTTTGAGAGCATCATGGATAGTTATTTTGAGTCTTTCAAGGAGAAAATGAACGACAGATTCCAGATTCCACAGAAGTTGGTGGAGGATTATAAGGATGATATTTGTTTCATGGTGGACTGTGACAGAGTATACATTCAAGCAGCTAAACTGAGGATTGTACATGTAAAACCTCTTCCTTATGAGGTAAACATTGATGAAACAAAGAATATCATTGAAGCCCTCCTTAATCAGCCTGTTAATCCCAAAGCTCCATATTTTGGGACATATGAAGAAGAAAAAGTGAGAATTGAATTAAGTATAAAGCTTCCACAGGCAGTAAATAAAGGAAAAAAGAGGATAGCCCAAATGCAAATGCTAACCGAGGACAGAGGAGAAGACACTGAAGAAGAAGAGGAAAAGGATGAGAAAACAAAGGAACCAGAACCTGCAAAGAAGAAAGGAAAGGTATTCATCACAAAGGCACCTAAGCCTCCCACTACCGTATTTACAAGGAGAAGTGCAAGGGGTAAGACAGAAAAAAAGGACAAAGATATAATATTCAAAAACCCTCCTCTAACCCTTCAAGAGAAGATCAAACTTTTGAGAGAAGGATCAGGATCTGGAGTAAGTAATATAAAATCTTTAAAATATGAAACAAGATCAGAAACAGAACAAAAGGAGATTGAAGATGCTGTCATTGAAAAGATGGGACAGTGGAAATACTCTCCTGATGAAATAGCCCCACAGATTCCAGCAGCTTTATTAGATCCAATAAAAATGAGATGGGCCAATGCAAAGCAAACTGTAAAAGACATATTTGATCAAACCCTGAGACAGTTAATGCTGAGCTTGAAAAATGATGAAATAAAGAAGGCATTAAAGGAGAATGAAAATAAGATGACACTGAAGTTCAATACTTGTTTAATTTTGATTAACAATATTGAATCAGTTGTGAAGACTGCAAATGCCACATGGAAGAACATATACCATCTTCACCAATCGAGTACTGAAACAGTTATAATAAAAGACATTGAAGATGACAGTGATGAACAAGAAGAAGCCACTGAGGTAGATGATACCATGAGGATAGCAGCAGAAGTCATTGCATCACTTCCTACCTCTCCAGCGAAAGTTACTACATCTAGCCGGGAGACATCTTCAAGCATGGTTGTGACAACTTCAACATTTGTCCAATCACCTATAGCAACAACAGAAGCAACTACCATTTCTTCTACCGAGTTGCAGTCTCCTATTTCATCAAGTTTTCCAGCAATAAGTATTCCAGTTTTTGATTCTACAAGTGTAAACACTTTAAGCTCTCCAGTAGACAGTATACCATTCTTTATAGCCAGTCTTACTATGTCTACTGTCACTACTACTAAGGCATTAAGTATAGATAAGCCTAAGACTCAATCGAGTATAAGATTTTTGGGCAAGAATATAGTAGAGGATATAGACCTAGATGAGGAAATAGAGATTCCAACATTGGATTTTGCAAATCTATCAACAGATCAAATGCAAAATATAGGTGAAATCCTCCAAAGGAAAGTGAAGCAAAAGAAGCTTAAAGAGGAGAGAGACAAGGAATATAAAATCATTAAGGATGCTAAGGACATTTTGTCAAAAGCATTAGGTATTGAAGTAGACTCCTCTCAACATGTTTTGTTACAATTAGCAGAAGCAGTAAATAAGTACAATGAGGATTCATCTGGGATAGACAAGTTAGTTGAAAAAACAGAGAAGAAATTCAACAATAAAGTGCTTGAGCACATTGCTTAGCACATAGCTATTAATCAAGCAGAATTGTTTTCAGTTTTGACAAACATTGAATCTTCCTATTCGAATGTTACCTCTCTTTTGGCCAAACTATGCAATGTTGCCGAGTTCACCAAGGATGTCAAGGATAAAATGAATAAAATTGATGAGGATTTGAAGATTAGCATACAAAAGCTACAACTTGAACCAAGTTCAAACTCTGCTCATCACATGAAAATCTCATTCCTATCAAATATGCAGTCAGAACTACTGAAAGAAGACACAAGGATCAGGTCCACACTGCTAGACATTCAGAACATGATCCTTCCCATCATGAATACAATGTATAAGCAAATTGAACATTCCAAAACATTAATTCATGACAATCAGTTCTCAATAGCAGATCACATGATTGAACTCTCTGCAGAAGTCCAAATTGCAATCCAAACATGCAAGATTCTGCAAAAAAATTGGGATAGAACCCTAGCACTGATAATGAAGGTACATTCTATTTTTCTATCAAATTTTGGATTCTCCCTGTAAAACACTTGTATATACACCTTTGGCATTATCATCAAAAAGGGGGAGATATGTATAGAAGAAAAGAAGAAAAAGTTAGCACATTGAAAGGGGGAGATAATTTATAAAGCCCTATGACAAAGACAAATTTTGAAAAATCAAAATAAATCTCAGCATGGTTCATGTATATAAGTTTTGGGCAATAAGTGTTTTGTCACTAATGCCAAAGGGGGAGATTGTTGGCATTAAGCAGGATTGCCACTAGTGACAACACTTATTTGCATTCCGAGTGCAAACCGAGCAGAACAGTGCAAACCAAGCATAACAGTGCAAACTAAGCAGAACAGTGCAAACCGAGCAGAACAGTGCAAACCAAGTAGAACAGTGCAAACTGAGCAGAACAGTGCAAACTGAGCAGAACAGTGCAAATCAAGCAGGATAGTGTAAACTGAGTAACATTATGTCTACCGAGTCACAAGTATTTACGAAGTTTAAAACTTACCGAGTGGTTAGTATGAACCGAGCCTTCACTTCTACCGAGTGCATGACGATGCCGAGTAATGCAGTGGACGCCAAGTATCAGAAAGTCACCGAGTTATTTTGCAGGAACCGTGTAACCATACTTGGGCCAACTTAGTAGCACTTATGTTTATTTTTCAAGCCAAATTTGTAATTGTAATTAATTGTTTAGACTTGTATATAAACAATATTGTACATATACCAAGTTGTATGAATATGAATATGAAAAAGAGATAAAAGGCAAAGATAAGCGAATTACAAAGGGCTACAGCAGTATAAGAAGCAACAAAGACAAATTCATCACAGAAGGTGATCAGTACATCAGCAAATCTCATTCAGCAATCCAGTTGCAAAGTAAGAGATCTACTGTTTCATCCTAACAGGTGAATCAGCTTGAAATCCTTTAACCGGGTAGACTTAACAATCTTTGTAAAATCTCTTAACCGAGTGCATACTTCATTGTATGTTTGTAAATCCTCTAACAAGGTGGACCTAGCAGTCCTTATTGCTCCTAGCAGGGCAGATCATCAGAAGTGATCAATGTAAGCCTTAACCGGCCAACTTTATACTGTAGTATTAAAGCTTTATGGGTTTCATCCCCACCCCAGTTTTACTTTCTTTTGGAAGGTTTCTGGGTAACCAAATCTATGTGTCATTGTTGTGAATGCTTTTATGTTTCATCCTTTCTGATGCAGGAGCATCCTGGGTGTAACAGCAATCTTGCATCACCCAAAAAAATATTTCTATTTTTATATTCAATAAGGGTTATTTTGTGCAGAGCTGCTATTTATGGAAAGTTACTATTTTTGGTAATTTTCTTATGTGCTCAGAATGATCTGATTTCTTTCTTGGAGGTTCATTTTGGTCATCTAAGTCTGCCAGTAAAGTTTCATTGCCAGATCAAGTGTATATTGAAAGATATTGAAGATTTTCGGTATTGGCAGCAGGGTACACAAACTTTGAACTCAGTTTTGAAGGCTTTAGAGGCCCCAGATGAGGTCAAAAATTTGGGTGATGGGTGCTTGCGCTAGTCAAGCTTGTAGAGCGGATCGTGGCATTTCCGAAATAGGGTTATAATAGCCGATCGGGTCAACTAGTGATGACTTATGGTCTTCGGAAGTTGGGCCACCCGAAATGGCAGAAAATAATTTTCTTCAAAATTTTTGTTCGGGTTTCAAAGGTTATCTTGAGCTGACTATGATGTAATAAAATGTAAAATAAAATAATTCTAAATTTGGTCAGCCTTATTGGCTAAAATTCTGGAACCTTCCCAGGCGGTGGAAAATTGCCTATATAAGGAAGGCTGTATTATTGTCTTAGGCAGTGGGGAATAGTTCTGGGTAGTAGATCTGGGTATTGATTTGAGGCTCTGTCCTACAGAATATTGTAAGGAAGGCCCATGTGGCTTTGCATATTGTAATTCTGAAAGTTTGTAATTCCACATTTGTGGAGATAATAAGAAGCCAATTTTTTGTTCTTGCATATTATTATTGTTGTTTCTCTATTTCTGTTATGTGTTTGTGGTATTAAGGGGAGCACCCTTCATCAAGTGGTATCAGAGCAGGGGTTCTTGAGTGTGTAAACAGATCACCGACTGTGAGGCAATTTGCACCAGGACCATGTTTAGGGTTTCAGCGCGCATCACGAAAATGCCTCCACGAAGAGAATGTGGCGGAAGACCTGGTGCTGTGACACCTGAGGTTAGAGAGCTGCAGAGACAAGTGCGAGCATTGCAAGAAGAGATTCACAGAGGAATGAATCTTAATGTCAGAGAGGAAAGTGAGGATGAAGCTGAAGAAGAATATCAAGAAGGAGAAGCTGAAATTGTGAACCAGGAGGAAGAAAGACTTTTTCGGGCGATTTCCAAGATTGGGAAAAGACCTAAGATTGAGGTTCCCACATTTTCTAGAAATCTTAACCCAGAGGAATTGATCGACTGGATCAATGAATGTGAGGAATATTTTGAGTATGAAGATGTTGAGGATCCTGATAAGGTCAAATTTGTGAAGGCCAGACTGAAAGGTCATGCGAAGATATGGTGGCAAGAGATTCAGTTGGAGTGAAATAGAAGGGGAAAGGAGAAAATCATGAGATGGGATCGGATGGTGGATAAATTGAAGCGACAGTTCATTCCTATTGATTATGAGCTTGACCTACTGAAGAAAATGCAGAGTTTGAAGCAAGCAGGAAGATCTGTTCAAGAGTATACAGAGGAGTTCTATCGACTTCTCATCAGAACAGGCCATGCAGAAGCTGATAAGGAGAAAGTTGCCCGATACCTTAATGGGTTAAGGCTAAGCATTCAGGAGGAGCTAAATCTGGTTCGAATGAATAGTATTGAAGAGGCATACCAATTTGCCCTAAAAGTAGAGGAAAAGCTGAACAAGAAGTTTGAGAGTAGACAAAATGGAAGAGGTCGCGGTGGATGATCTGGTGGACGGTCATATGGTGGCCGAAATGAAGATCCGAAAAAGAAGGATGAGGCCAGTAGCAGTCAGAATCGGCGAGGAAATAATTCTAATCACTTCCAGGATCAGAATAATAGAGATCAAAGAGGAAGAGGAAGAGGACAAGGGTCTGGAAGAGGTGGCTTCCATGGAACATGTTTTCACTGTGGAGAAGAAGGTCATAGGGCATTTGAATGTCCTCAATGCCAAGGCAGAACAGACAGGAGAAATGAAGGCCAGGCCAGAGTTGCACATGTAGATGAAGATGCTAGATCGTCAAATTCTGAAGATGCTGAAAGAGGAGAAACGCTAATTAACAGAAGAGTCTTGCTGAGTGGTGAGAATGAACCTGAACAAAGGAGGAGCTTGTTTCGCACTAGGTGCAAGTGTGAAGGTAAATGTTGTGATGTGATTATTGATAGTGGAAGCACTGAAAATTTGGTGTCAGAAGAGATCGTGACAAAGTTGAAGCTCAAGAGACAGAAACACCCACATCCATATCGGATTGCCTGGGTACAGGATGACCACAAGGTCATGGTCAATGAACAATGCTTGGTGAAGTTCAAGATTGGTGGATACCAAGATGAGGTATTGTGTGATATCATATCTATGGATGCATGTCATATGTTGTTGGGTAGACCGTGGTAGTTTGACAGATGTGTTGTACATGATGGTCATGCGAATACCTATTCCCTGACAAAGGATGGAGTGTGACATAAGCTAAAGCCATTGAAGGAGACTAAAGAAAAAGTATGTGGTAATGCAAGAATAACATTTGTTGATGGAAGAAAATTCCTAGATGGTATGAGGCATGAGCATGTGTGTTTTGCTTTAATTCCAAAAGTTGGTAAAGAAGAAGCAGAGGATGTACCTGTAGAGGTTGCAGATTTGTTGAATGAGTTTCAGGATATTGTATCTGATAATGTACCTGATGGATTACCACCGGTAAGGAAGATCAGTCATCAGATGGATTTGATTCCAGGAGCCAGTTTGCCAAACAAGGTAGCACACAGAATGACACCAGCAGAAAGTGAAGAGTTGAACAGACAAGTACATGAGTTATTGCAGAAAGGGTTGATTCGAGAGAGTCTAAGTCCCTATGCTGTACCAGTGGTATTAGCACCAAAGAAGAATGGAGAGTGGACGATGTGTACAGATTCTAGAGCAATAAACAAGATCACAATCAAGTATAGGTTTCCATTGCCACGAATGGATGATATTATGGATTGTTTGAGTGGAGCTGTGTATTTCTCAAAGATAGATCTGAAGAGTGCATATCACCAGATTCAGATCAGAGAAGGAGATGAATGGAAGACTACCTTCAAAACAAAGGAAGGACTATATGAGTGGTTAGTCATGCCTTTTGTGCTAACCAATGCACCGAGCACTTTCATGCGGCTCATGAACGAGGTTCTGAAAGAATTTCTGGGTAAGTTTGTCATTGTTTACCTAGATGATATTTTGATTTTTAGCAAGACATTGGAGGAACATATGATGCATATTTGTATCATATTTGAGAAGTTGAGAGATAAGAAATTGTTGATTAATTTGAAGAAGTGCAGTTTTGTGAAGAAAGAGTTAGTGTATTTAGGATTTGTAGTTTCAGCAGAAGGTCTAAAAATGGACCCAGAGAAGGTATAGGCTATCCTTGAATGGCCTACTCCAAGGAGTGCTACTGAGGTAAGATCTTTTCATGGTTTGGCTAGCTTTTACATAAAGTTTATAGAAATTTTAGCAGTATTTGTGGACCCTTGACTGAAATAATGAGAGGGGATAGAAAAGAGCTTAACTGGACTAATGGGGCAGAAAAGAGTTTTCAATTGTTGAAACAAAAAGTTACAGAACAACCTCTTTTAGCACTTCCAAATTTTAATAAGGTGTTTCAAGTAGATTGTGATGCTAGTGGTACTGCAATAGGAGCTGTTATGAGCCAAGAAGGTAAACCTGTTGCTTATTTTAGTGAGAAGTTAAATGATGCCAAGAGGAAATATTCTGTTTATGATCAGGAATTTTATGCTATAGTTCAGGCATTAAAGAAGTGGAGACATTATCTACTTCCTAACGAGTTTGTTTTGTGTATCGATCATCAAGCTTTGCAATATTTGAATAGTCAAGAAAAATTGAATCAAAGGCATTTGAAATGGGTTGAGTTTTTGCAGAGTTATACATTTGTTTTGAAACACAGGAGTAGAAAGTCTAACAGGGTTGCAGATGCTCTTAGCAGAAGGCAACTATTGCTGACAGAGATGCAGATTGAGGTGGTTGGGTTCAAGGAACTCAAGAATTTATATCCAGAGGATCCTGATTTTGGTGAAGCTTGGAAAGCTTGTACAGAACCTGTTACTCTGGGCAGGACGAAATGGTTGGATTTCATCATCCAGGATGATATGCTATTCAGAGGGAGTCAGTTGTGCATTCCACGAAGTTCTATGAGGGAGAATCTCATCAAGGAGAAGCATAGCGGAGGAATGGCTGGACATTTTGGTCATGATAAAACCCTTGGTTTGGTTAGTGAGAATTATTATTGGCCACAGTTGCAGCAAGATGTGAAGAAGTTTGTACAGAGTTGCAGAGTATGTCAGATGGTGAAAGGAATGAAGCAGAATACAGGGTTGTATCAGCCATTACCTATACCAGAGAAGCCTTGGGAGGATATCAGTATGGACTTTGTTCTTGGTTTACCAAGGACACAGCGGGGACATAATTCAATTTTTGTGGTGGTTGACAGATTTTCAAAGATGGCACATTTCATTCCCTGTAAGAAGACTAATGATGCTGTTCATGTAGCAGAATTGTTTTTCAGAGAAGTAGTGAGACTTCATGGTTTGCCAAAGACCATAGTTTCAGATCAGGACACTAAGTTTGTTGGATATTTCTAGCGTACATTATGGAAGAAGTTGAAGATAGATTTGAAGTTCAGTTCATCACATCATCCACAGACTGATGGACAGACAGAGGTGGTGAATAGAAGTTTGGGAAATTTGCTAAGATGTTTGGTTGGAGATAAGCCAATAGGATGGGATTTGATTTTACCAGAGGCAGAATTTGCATACAATAATTCTATCAATAGAAGCACTGGTAAATCACCATTCCAGATTGTATATGGAAGTAGTCCAAGAAATGCATCTGAATTGAGGAAGATAGATAAAGGAGAAATAAGTAGTGCTGAAGCTGAGGATTTTGTAGAACACTTGAAGAACATCCATGGGGAGGTGAGGAAGCATATTACCAAGATGAACGCACAGTACAAGGCTAAGGCAAATGAGAAAAGGAGGTATAAAGAATTTCAGGTTGGTGATGAAGTCATGGTTCATTTGCGGAAGGAGCGGTTTCCAGTTGGTACATATAACAAGCTGAAAATGAAGAAGTTTGGACCATGTAGGATACTGAAGAAACATGATTCAGGAAATGCATATGAGGTAGAATTGCCTACTGAGCTAAATATTTCACTAGTGTTTAACATTTCAGATCTGATAGAGTATCATGAAGGAGGTGTTGAAGATGAGATTACAGCAGCACAGTGGAGTATTCCAACAACTAGTTCAGAAACTAAAGAGATCAAAGATATACTGGACAGTCGTGTTGGCAGAAGCACAAGGAACAGGACATATGAAGAATATCTGGTCAAGTGGAAAGCATGACCTGTTGAAGATTCATCATGGCTGACAATGGAGGAGGTTAGCCGTCTTGGTTTTCCTCTACACACCTGAGTCGTGACAGGGTCACTTCTCAAATTACCCTGGGTGTCTGATGCAGGAGCATCCTGGGTGTAAGAGCAATCTTGCATCACCCAAAAAAATATTTCTATTTTTATATTCAATAAGGGTTATTTTGTGCAGAGCTGTTATTGATGGAAAGTTACTATTTTTGGTAATTTTTGTATGTGCTCATAATGATCTGATTTCTTTCTTGGAGGTTCATTTTGGTCATATAAGTCTGCCAGTAAAGTTTCCTTGCCAGATCAAGTGTATATTGGAAGATATTGAGGATTTTCGGTATTGGCAACAGGGTATAGAAACTTTGAACTCAGTTTTGAAGGCTTTAGAGGCCCTAGATGAGGTCAAAAATTTGGGTCATGGGTGCTTGCATGGGTCAAGCCTGTAGAGCACTTCGTGGCGTTTCCGAAATGGGGTTATAATAGCCGATCGGGTCAACTGGTGATGACTTATGGTCTTTGGAAGTTGGGCCACCTGAAATGGCAGAAAATAATTTTCTTCAAAATTTCTGTTCAGGTTTCAAAGGTTATCTTGAGCCGAATATGATGTAATAAAATGTAAAATAAAATAATTCTAAGTTTGGTCGGCCTTATTGGCTAAAATTCTGGAACCTTCCCAGGCGGTGGAAAATTGCCTATATAAGGAAGGCTGTATTATTGTCTTAGGCAGTTCAGAATAGTTCTAGGTAGTAGATCTGGGTATTGATTTGAGGCTTTGTCCTACAAAATATTGTAAGGAATGCCCATGTGGCTTTGCATATTGTAATTCTGAAAGTTTGTAATTCCACATTTGTGGAGATAATAAGAAGCCAATTTTCTGTTCTTGCATATTATTGTTGTTGTTTCTCTATTTATGTTATGTGTTTGTGGTATTAAGGGGAGCACCCTTCATCACTTTCTATATGCAAAAGGATAAAGTGAACTATATGTTAATACATCTGTTATTGAAGAAAATTTGGAGTTACTCATTCACCCCTCCCCTCTCAGTAACTTGGTTAATTCTTGAATATTTCCAACATTCTTTACATTACTTTTTGTATTGTTAGATGGTCAATCCTGCATCTACAAAGTAAACATGATAGAAAAATTGACCATTTAGGGTTTAGGGTTTAGAAAAACTAACCATCAAAAATATTGACCATTTACAAACATGAATAGTAAACAATCATCAAATAGCTCATTTTTTATCATCATATGTGGATATTTTTGGCATCAATGTTTCAAATAGCTTCTGGATTCGATTGTGTAGATAGTTATGGATCACACTCTGTGATCCATCATCAAGATGAAAGAAACCAAAATGATTGCAATAGACCAAAATTATGGACTTTTCTTTCAATCATTTTTCTCTCTTCCATCCTGATGAAGGATCACAAAGTGTGATCGTAAACGTTGATGCCAAAAATATCTACAAAATCAAATCCAGAAGCTATTTCAAACATATTTAATGTCAACATATGTGTAGTGTCACTTTATCATCATATGTGTAGTCTCAAAACTATCCATTTCTATTTTTGTACCTATCACATGGTTTTTAAAAATGAATGAAAAATGAAAAAAAATTGAAGATGAAATAGAGCATTGAACAAAGTAGAATTATTTAACTTAATTTCGTAATGCAACAATAATAACAAGATGCTTAGGGTATATACATACAGAATCATGAACAATACAGTCATCTACCAAAACACATTTATAAAATCACGTCTGAAGAACTAGAAATGGATAGTTATGAGACTACACCTTAACAATGCATTAAATGAAGCATTCATCATGTGGTACTCCTTCGTGTATTCCACTTAAATATGTTAAAAGCAACAACACTAACAAATGCAAGCTAATATATCTATAAAAGCACATTAATGAAAACAATGGTCAAGGGATGGCATGCTTGTTTGTCCATTAATTCAACAAGATCTTGCAATACCAAAACATTAAGCCAATTTGCACCAATATGCCATTGATGGACCTCTAAAAGCACTCGAAATTCAAAGGACAAGAGAGAAACAAGGTTTCATACCTTGAAGTGGAGAGAAAAACCAAAATCGAGAGGAAGACAAATACACTCTGTGAAAGCCAACATAATCACTAGCAACATAAAATAATCTTGGCATGGATCAAATGAATTAACACAATAAGTATACCAATGGCTACTATATACTAGTGTATACCAAAACAAAGAGGGAAAAATGAAAGAAATAACTTGATTGGGTTAACACATGATCCCAAGAGAAGTTTTGAAACATCTTTGTGTGGCCATTGAGATAACAAGTTTTTACAATTGATTACACATTTTTTATGTAAATTTTACTTCACGAATCACAAAAAATATGCATGGTAAGAGGAAAGATGGGTTCAACTTGTGTTCCAACATAAATATCTTTGAATTCCATTTCTCATAAGAGTGCTGACAAACTATATTTTGTAATGGAGATATACCAGTGTATACTATAACTAGTGTATATTGTTATATAGCCACTGGCATACAGTCCAATCAGTGGATAAACCTAACAACATCTTGAACATGTAATTCATCTTTAGAACATCAATAAAAAAAGTATCGTATGCTAGTGGCTGTGAACATCAATCACAAAGTATGATATCTTTTCTAGCTTGTCTATATTTTTATGATGTTGATTCATCTGTAAGAAATGATACTTTGTGATTGATGTTCTAAATATGCATTGCATGTTCAAGATGTTGTTAATTTTATCCACTGATTGGACTATATGCTAGTGGCTATGAACATCAATCACAAAGTATCGTTTCTTAATAGATGAATCAACATCATAAAAATATAGACAAGCTAGAAAAGAAATGATACTTTGTGATTGATGTTCACAGCCACTAGCATATAGTCCAATCAATGGATAAACTTCACATTAATTTTATGCTTTTCTAAGTGCTCAATCATAAGTGTCATTGTTTTCCAGCTTGCCATTGTTTTCTAAGAAATTTTAACTAACACAGTGACCCAAATTGATAACATGCTGACCCAAATTGAACAAGAGAAGAGAAGGAAGATCTCAAGAAGCATTTCATGCATAGTGAACAACAACCAATCATGTAAAGGAGCAGAAAGGAGGTAGATGCCAGGCAAGAGTGTATACAAAGGAGATGAACTCTATCATTGTGAATATTAAATCTTTATTTCCAACTTACACTTTTAAGAAACTTTCTCTATAGAGATTAGATCACTTACCTTAAGAGAGTCAATGCCATAGTAATAGTAGAGTTTGGTTTTACTAAGCTTTGAGATAGATTAGAACTTGCCATTATTTAGAAACTTATTATATGTCTAGGCCAAGGTGATTCTCCAAGGCTAGCCACCAGCGGCTATAATTCCATCAATGAGTTAGTCACAGGTGAATCCCAGAATGTTGTGATAAAGGCATAGATGGACAAGGATAGGTTAGTGTACAGTAATGCCTGTAATAGATAGGTATATGGTACAGCTGCGAGCACATTAGTGAAATTAAAAAATGTGTTTAGTCAGGGTCGGGTGACATAATTTTTGTAAGTGGAGGACTCGTCCATAAGAAAAGGATGACTGACTCACAAGAGACTAAAAAGCCATCAAATAAGTGTGTCATTTTAAGGTGGCAAGTAAAAGTCATAGTATGCCAGCTAATGAAACTCCTGACTACACATTCCCAGTGTATGGTTGGTTATGCCATCAGTGGGTTACTTTCCCACCACTACAGGGGCCACTGCCACTCAAGCCTGCCAGAGTAGTACAACATAGAAGGGCTATTAATTGAGGAATGCATGAGTAGAAAAGGCTCCTATGTTGAAGTGCCACTTGGATCACCTACTTCCCCTTTCTAAAGGAAGGATTCTACAATATAAGGATGAAAGGCAATAATCCCATAGAGGGGCTACTTACTAATGCAATTATTTTGCATTGAGTAGCCCATGCAGCTACATATCTGTAAAAATAATAATAAAATGTTGTCTTCACACTAGAAAGTGATTTGTTTTATTTCAGAAATGGCTAGCAGAGGGAGGCTGAAGTTTTGCAATAGCCACAAAGAAATTTTTATTGTTAAACAATAAGTTTCTAACCAATTAATTTGTTCCCAAACTTCAACATATAATTTTCTTTGCTGCTGAAATTCTTGAAATCATGGAGCCATTTAGCTGCAAAAAGCTCTCAAATTATCTCTGCAGCACCAAAGATGATACTAAAAAGATTGATCAAATCCATAATGATATGTCCAAAAAATTGCACAATTTTGCTAATTGACCAACCATTAAGAGAGGCAAGTGTGACACGTATACCACTCACTAGGAGAATTGAAATTGCAATTACCGCAAACATAGATGATTGGAATAGAGCGGTCATGGTTGTGATCTTAAAATCTTCCAGTAGATTCAAAAGGCTATATTATTAGATCTCTATCCAGTCAAATTTGGATCAAATGCACTATGGATTCTATTTGGTCATAAATGCATCAAAATTATCAAATTTATTTGTTAACTTCAAATTTCAAGAACATGGGTCATTACCAAGTGTGGTGACCTATGCTCCATGGATACTTTGTGATCAATGTTCACAACCACTGGCATATAGTCCAATTAGTGGATAAACTTCACATTAATTTCATGGTTTTCTAAGTGCTCAATCATAAGTGTCATTATTCTCTAGCTTGCCATTATTTTCTATGAAATTTTAATTAACATGGTGACCCAAATTGAACAAGAGAAGAGAAGGAAGATCTCAAGAAGGATTTCATGCATAGTGAACAACAGCAAATCATGTAAAGGAGTAGGAAGACAAGCTAATGATAGCAGGTGTTCACACATAGAAAGCATATGTTGATAGGAAGCAATCATTCTTAAAGATCAACATAAAAACATAAGAAAAGAATCCAAATCTATGAAGAGTAGTGAGGATCTTGAATATAGTAGTGGGTCTCGTGTCAAAGAGTGAAGCTTGTTGAGAAAAGAATGTCAAATCTGCACTAGAACAAAGAGTAAAACATAGATCTTGCATGTAGAGCAGCTGCATTGAATAGAGAACATCACATTTAGCAGTCTCAAAAAGGAACAACAGTGTGTATGATAAATGTGTTAGTGCTCAAATCTACAGATGATTTATGATCTGACAAAACTATAACTCCAATTATCCCAATAGATTCATCTAACAAAATGCAATCACTAAGGTATTAAGGTTGTCAAACCTTCTTCACTTCGACTATGAAACTCAGGCAGGTTTACCTATAACAATTCACTATTTTCAAATGAGGTTTGAATTGTGAATCAGCTCCTTCACTATTATGCTATCCCTTTCAGAATTGACTCAATAAGACATCACAACTCTTAGTATAGCCCAAATTATCCTGATACAAAACACTATGATGAATATTATGAAAGCAATAACATGGAACAGCGGCATAAGGATATTCATCCTTCTTCTTTTTGAGAGTTAAACTCAAGGAAGGATAACCTCTTTTTGGCTTCTTTAAAGCATTACAATATACATCCATGAACTTGTCCTGATTGACTTAGATAGTGACTAAGCAATCAAAGAATAATTAATCAATTATTTGTATCTTCTTGGTGGTACAAATGCAAATATAGTTTAGATCAGTGCCTTATCTACTTGGGCATCAGAGTCAAACCCTACCTCCACAAGATTCTATCAAGATAGATATACTAAAACCCAAATGAAATGTCTAAAATCCAATTCCTTTAATTCCTACACTTGCTATCAAATTTATACATGGACAATTAATTCACAGAGACCCCCCCCTTCAGATTTTACTCTTTCATTGAAAGAACTTAAGTTCAAGCCCTATATTCACCTTGTGAACAATGCATTTAAAAGCCTTACAATTTAATGCATAAGAGAGCTAAACATCCATACACAAAGACAATAAGTAGCAACAATAGAGTTTCAATATCTTTGTATTAATATTCAAAATGTATTAGAACAGTATCACCATGACTTCAGAGAAAATAAAGTTCTATATCTTGGAACTTTCTTTACAAAATGTATTAACCACCATTGAAAAGAGTAAAAACTTTCTATATATACCCACAACCATCTTGGAATCCTCAAAAGGATGCAACAAGCTTCGGAGGGATGTGTAAACAACTTGCACAAGAGACAAAAAGTACAACTCCAAAGATTGTGACTATAACAACAATAAGCAGTTCTCAACTACTTAACAATTTTACAAGTGGCACCTTTGTCTAAAGATATTTCAGAGCAGTTACATAATTTATTGCATGAATGATGACCACCATCTGGCTAACCTACATCATCCCTTGTTTGAAACATGCTCTCCCTCAATTTCTAGACTAGGTGCCATTTGTACTCTATTCATCTTCTTCTTCTGTCACTTGGGCAACTGGCTTCTTCTTCTTCTTTGTCAGTTTGTCCCATGCTACCACATCATCATCAAATGGCCAATTTTAAGCTTGAAACTCCTATAGTGATTTGATCTATTGATCCCACATGGAATCAGTTACACTTTTAGCATCTGCTACAAATGGTATACAATCACTTTCAATTTTAAATAAGTTGTCAATTATACTATTGCATATTTCTAAATCCAAAGCACTCTCACTATTTAGTTAAGCATCCTGCCTGATTATAATTTGATCCATTGATAATTTCCACTCATCTATACTAACAATACCCCCACCATCATCATATATTGGAGGCAAGTACTTATTGCTACTCCCATCAAACATAGCCAGCTTGGCTGCTATTTGGTTAGACTTACCTTTAAATAACTTTGACACAACACTTACTAAGCCAATCTTTTCAAAAACCTTAGTCACTACCTTAGGAATATCAGACCTATATTCCTGCAAATCATCAAGCTTGTCAAACAATGAGCTCCTCCCTGATCGTGTACTAAAAATTGGCTCCAAGGTAGTCAAAAACTCATTCACTTTTCCACTGTCCTGGTGTAATAGACTGACTAATTGATGGAATGATTCCATCCTGTCCTTTATCTTGTTCGGCCTATATTGTACAATCCTTGCTACAGTATCCAAGGATGCATCTAGTCTTATTTTATCTAGGTCCTCAATAGGCTTATCAAGAACCTCTGTATCTATCTAAGCAGGGACCTCAATCTGCAAAGGAGGAGGAAGAACTACCTTTGAGGCTTCTTCAAGCCAAACCTTCAATTCAACCAACTCATCTTTCAATTGCTTGATCTTTACCATTTTCAAATCCCTATCTTTGGCCACCACACTTGCATTCTCAAATAGTTTTGCACACCTTTCAGACAACTCACCTACTTTTGCTTCATTCAAAGTAGCAAAATGGGTCACTACCTTGGAAATCTCAAGATCAGTTGTATTTTGTGTAGTCCATATGATTTTATTCCCTTCCATCTGATCCTCTATACTTAGTAGAGATGGCTTTTGAGTCTTTGGGGGAATAGACCACATTGCAACAGTCTGGAATCTTGGGTCATAGCCACATCCTCTTATCATTTCAAAAATATGAACCTCATAGGATAAACTACCCTCTGGTTGCTTTCTTATCTGATCAATGATAAAAGTAGAGGTCAAATCCCATCCTGGAGTTAGCAGCATTCCACTTGATCTAGCCATTTCCCTGGCTTATCTACAGTTATAGCATCAAGACTAGGATCATAAGAGGCTAATGCTCTCATGGTTTCTTCACTTGGCTCTACTCCCTTAGGCATAGACATAGCCACATCTTGTTGCTTTTTCCAGATAAGAAAATTCTTAAATTCATCACTCTTGATGAATTGGTCATCACTTAAAAACTCCTCCTGATATACCTCTCTAATATCATGTCCTGACCACAAGGACTATTCTTCATTTCCTTCATTAGTGGCCACCACCTTGCTAACCCTTATTGTTTTCCTTAATTGGTGATGGTAAGCCCTATCAACTGGTACAAGAGCAGATGCGCTATCAATCCTTCCTTTCTATTTTCTCTTCTTAGAAGGCTCTCCCTCTTTAAACCTCTACTTCTTCAATGGTGGCTCTGGAAGGTCCTCTGCCTCTGATTGGTCTTTAGTAAGATCAATAATTGGTAAGTCTCCAACTTGTGGTGGGCTATCTCCTTCTTGGGATCCATCAGAGAAATCCCCATGATTAGAAGATGAGTAATCCTTCATTTCTTTGTTTGCTTCTGATCAATCAACCTTTCCAATTGATTTGATAGAGTGTCACACATCTCTATCATCTTGTTAATTCTCTCTAAATAGGGAAGGTTAGGGAAGAAATCATCAAAAGGAATTTGGGCTGCCTTCAACTAAGCTTGCAAATCCTTTAGTCAAAAAACCTATTCCATCTAGTAGTGACCTCATCCTTCTCAACAATATTCCTAATCACATCCTCCTCATCAAGGCCCTCATGTTCTCTATTGACACCAGTACCAGGTATCAACATCAACCTTGCAGTCTTAATGAAGCCCTCAGGGTCCACATGTCTACAAAAACTAGATACCATCTTAAATTGATTTAGCCAGGTGGTAATTTGTGGGAAAGCCCTCTTACCAATCAAGAAATTACTGATTTTGAACTGCCTAGGTGTGAAAGTACCTTTCTTACGAGGGGCCAAAATTTCTTTGTCTATCCACATCAACTGCCAAAAAAATTCTAAACAAGCAACTCTTGGTGGCACAAATTTTGGTAACAAATGTGGGGGTTGGGGGAAACCATAAACTCTTATAATTATAGAATTTTCCCCTAAGTAGAAATCACCCCAATTATGGTTTCCCTCCCATTTTTCCTCCCATTGCATAGGTCTTAGCAGCCTTAGGACCTTAGGTGGTAACTATGTAGAATTTATGCCCTACCATCTCAGAATAGGAAAAATAATAAAGTTCTCGAAAACACAAAAGTCACACCTATTTGCAGTACTATTCAATACCTTTACCCATAATTGTACTGGGTTATGTTGATCTTGGAAAGTGAATTTTGGTTTCAACATATTCAAATCAAAACTGTTGATATTAAAAAATAGAATTAAGTGCATCAACATAGAGTAATGCATGAACTTGATGGGCTTCTTACTTTCTTTGACAGAAATTAACCCTTCAAGAATCCTATCGATTACATACTAGATGTAATCATAATCACTATTTACTAGAGAATTCTAGATATCTAAAATCATGATCAAAAGATCAAATGGCAAGAATTCTTCATCCCCATCTATTCCCAATACTCTACACAACCCATAACAAGTCTACTTCATATAGTAATGGAAGGATTTAAACTAGTAGGGGGCATTCATGTTATCAAGGAGAGGAGTGATATATGTGCCATGTTTTGGGATATGCTTCACCATCTGGTCTTTCACTAACCCTATATTTTTTGTATACTTCTCTCTCTCTCTCTCTCTCTCTCTCTCTCTCTCTCTCTTCTCTCTCTCTCTCTCTCTCTCTCTCTCTCTCTCTCTCTCTCTCTCTCTCTCTCTCTCTCTCTCTCTCTCTCGGCTCAAATTAATTTCAATAGAGGAAGACGTGAAAAAACTAAAATCTTTCATGAAAGAACCCATGTCAAGAGTAACCAAAGGTGACTGGTCTACTTTCCTAATTGTTTTGGAGATAGGATCATACAACCTAGCCAATGCAATAATTAAGTCTATGTCTAGAAACACATCAGGGACAATCAATTTCCCTAAACCCAAAGCCCAAACATTACAAATAGGAACTAGCCCACCACTATTTTGATAAAAATAACTAAACACAGTATAACCTGAGTAGGATGGTGTAACAGGATCTCTACAATGCCCTAGAACATCTTCGAAGACATCATCAGGAGCTCTTTTGTTCTGACTGGAACTAGGCAACAATTTGAGAAACTCATCTGAATAATTTGGCTTGTTTTTATCTTCCCTACCTTACATTTTGGCTTCACCACTAGAAGAAGTTGTGCTCAGTTCTATTTGACTCATTCTTTCTACACAATTGCTCAAGATTTTGCAAACTTGATTTGCTTGGCACTCAAAGATTACTCCAGAAAACATAATTCTCTTCGAATGACTTAAAACATAAAAAAAAATGAGTTTACCCCATTTATTGATGCAAATTAAAATATGCACAATTGCCAAAATCATTGCAAATCTACCTTCAATTACTTCCACATTCAATTCACATATCACTAGTTTTCAAATCAGTGCTAGCCGATGTAGGGATGGTGACAGATAGATTTAAAAATTTAGAAAAAAGGCAAGAAGGCAATGATTATGGTTTGGTACTCTATCACTCAGCTTCTGTGATAAACTGCTCCTTTAAAACTTGATTGGATGGCCAACTACTTTTTCTCTAGCTCGACAATGTACTTTATCCACATGGCAATGACCTTTAACTTTTCTTTATTATTTTCTTTAAATAAGCCCATTTCAGTGAACCAGTGACTGAAGGTTCCGCTTGTTCACTGAGTGAAAAGATAACCTTGGTTCACATTCAGAGAATTAGAAACTGAAGGCTTCACTTATCCACTGAGTCAAATTCCTAATTCTTCCTCCATTTAGTGAACCAGCAAACAAAGGAAACCTTGCCTGAGCAACTAACCATGGTCACAATTTGGATAACTAACGGCCAATGGCTTTTCTTATTCACTGAATGTTTCAGTTGACTGCTAATTTATTTTTAGACTTGGTGACCAAAGAATTTTCTTGTTCACTGAGTGAAAGCCTTAACCACATGTTAAATAAGAGAACTAGCGAACAAGCTTACACGCTAAGTCGCTAAGACTACAAGATAATCATCTTTTGATTACAAGACTTAGCGAACAAAGGGTTAGAACTTACTTGACTACCTGATTTTCCTATTCGCTGAATGATTTTTATCATAACCAACCTTTTAAGAGAATGCGCGATCACTTCATTCACCAAATCACTAGAAGATTTAGAACCTTGCCAACTTATTTCAAGATCATGCGAACAACAGGGAAAACCACTTTTATCCAATCTTTTAAACCAAACTATCAGAGTTGCCAAACTTAAAGCACATAGAGCTTATAACATAGTTTCCAAATCACCAAATCAATTTATGTAGGACCCAAATACTTTGCAATTAAAACATAACAGTCGATCATAAGGATAATCAATGGTACTCACCGGATCGCTAGATAATACAAGTCTTAACCGCCCGATTCTGAGAATGAGAGAACACTGCCATGCCAGGTCACTAGAAGTTGATTGGAAACTACCAGGAAATAAATGAATAGGTGACTACATACTCACTGATTCATGTAAAGGTTGAGGTAACCACTAAACAACTTGGACACTTAGCGACTAAAGAAACATACAACATGGGTTTTATTCATTCGCTAGTTCATTGAATAACTCAAAGACATAAAACAATACTATGTGATTCAGCGAACACTAGATAGAAATAATCACATGCAAAATCAAAACACTTAAGTGGCCAAAAAGTAACAATGAAACATAAGGATTAGGGAAACTTAAGGGTTTACTCGGAGAAACAATATTTCTTAAAAAGGGGAAAACCTAGGGTTAAGGGTTTTAAGGCTTGGTTATGACAAAATTGATATGTTTTTGAAAACCTAAACCCTAGAAAACAAACTTTTAGAAGGATAAACCATGACTTAAAGCTAAAAACTTCACAAAACCTAAAAAAATCCCAACAATGGCTCTATCTGAGGATGCTTGAGTGCAAGGTCAAAGCAAGAACTTATGAATCTCTGGGAGGCAAACCACAAAACCCTAACCTAAAATAGGAAACAAACACACCACAAAACCAACACACCTACACATATATACATATCTACTGTGCATGGAAAAGGAGAAATAACTAATTGAAGAAAAACTTTAGGAACTGTCCATGCACTGACAATTCTTGTTCTCCACCATCCAAATTTTGCAAAAAATATGAATCCTTGTCATGAGTTTGATGAATGACAAAAGGTCCCATCCACAAAGACTCAAATTTTTTATGATTCCCTTTGTCTTCAGCCTTGGCATTCCATTGAAGAACCATGTCACCCGGCTGGAATTTTCTTAAAGTTGCTCTTTTATCAAAAAGATATTTCATTTTTGTTGCAACTTCACATTTTCCTTTTGTCCTTCCCTTCTGATCTCATCCAATTCAACCAACTGAACCATTATGTCTTGCAATGGATCACTAATTTCCATACCTTCTTCCTGCATGAATTTGTATATTGGTAAGAAGTGTTTCACTGGTAATCTTGATTTCACACCATATACCATCTCAAAAGGGGACTTCCCTGTAGCTCTTTTCTCATTAATTCTATCATCCCACAATGCTAGTTTCAACTTTACATGCCAACTCCTTTTGTTCTTTTCTAGAGTCATCTTCAAAATTTGTAGGATACTCTTATTACTAGATTCTGCCTATCCATTTGCTTGTGGGTGGTAAGGGGATTTATAAGACAAAATTATTCCCATTTCTGAACAAAAATCAGTAATCTCCTAAGATCTGAAACTCATGGCATTATCTATAACCAATTTAATAGGAACATCAAATCTAGTGATTAGATTATTCATCAAGAACTCAATTACAATAGCACTAGTTGCCTTTTTAGTTGGAATTGCTTCAATCCATTTATTAAAGTAATCTGTAGCAACCAGAATCTAGCTATGCCCCCCACTAGATTTCTTAGAAAATTTTCCAACAAAGTCCATACCCCACATAGAAAAAGGGGCTTCTGCAACCACAGGGCTCAACAATAGAGCACTTGAAAATTTTAGTTTATTGGAAAATCTTTAACATGGCTCACACTTTCTAACAAAAGAGTGAGTATCTTTAAACAATACAAGCCAATAGTATCCTACCCTTAAAATCTTATGAGCTGTGGACTGAGCAAAATGATGTCCTCCACACAACCCAGAATGCATTTTTTTCAATACCTTTTCTGATTGGTGTTTGTCCAAACAAAATAATAGAATTCCATCATTATCTTTCTAGTACAAATCACCCTATATCATTACATACCTCTAGGCTTGCAATCTCAAACTTCTCCTCTGATTATCATTCAACTCCTATAGACATTTAGCATACTTGATAAAATAAACAATATCTTTGTACCATGGTTGCATTTCAATGCTAGTGACTATATCTTCATTAACAACAACACTATTCATTTGTATGAGATCCATGTTTTCCTTAGTCATTAGTTTTGTAAGTCCCAAAGCTCTCACCAATTTGGTAATGTGGAGCTCAAGATCAAACTCTTGAATCCTATTGATCCACTTGCATCTTTTCCCTATGACCTCACTTTGCACCAAAATATCTTTCAGTGCCACATGAGGTACATATGCATTAACCTTGGCACAAACAAGATAAGGTCTAAAAGCTTTAACTACCTTAAATAACATGTATACTTGTTTTTCCATTAACTCATAATTCAATTCAGCAGACTGCAATGACTTGCTAAAAAAGGCTATGGGATGTTCAAATCCTTCTTTATCCTTTTGTAATAGGACAACTGCAATAGTGTGAAAAGAGGCAAAGGAGAACAAAGAAAATGGTTTTGAATAATCAGGTGGGATTAAGATAGGGGCTTCTTGGATTACTTGCTTAATTTTCTCAAAAGCTTGCTGAGTCTCACTATCCCAATTGAACTTTACATCTTTCTTCAGGAGTTTGACTATAGGCTTAACCATTTTTACAAAATTAGCAATGAATCTCCTAACAAGATTAATTTTCCCTAAGAAAGATTGTGCACCCTTTATATTCTTAGGTGAAGGTACCTTCCTAATTGCCTCTACTCTTTCAAGGTCAATCTTGACTCCTTTTGACACTATATGTCCAAGTAACTTTCCCTCTGTCACAATAAATTGACACTTTTTTGGATTTAAAGAGAACAAATTCTAGATCTTTAACAATGACCTTTTCCAAATGACTGCAATGATCCTCAGCCCTTTTTGAATAAGCAGTTAGATCATCTTCGTACACAACCATAAGAACATCGATCAATTCCTTAAAAGCAACATCCATTGCCCTTTGAAAAGTAGCTCCAACATTTTTTAAACCAAAAGGCATGCATACTGATGCAGGAGCATCCTAGGTGTAAGAGCAATCTTGCATCACCCAAAAATATTTCTATTTTTGTATTCAATAAGGGCTATTTTGTGCAGAGCTGCTATTTATGGAAAGTTACTATTTTTGGTAATTTTTGTATGTGCTCAGAATGATTTGATTTCTTTCTTGGAGGTTATTTTGGTCATATAAGTCTGCCAGTAAAGTTTCATTGCTAGATCAAGTGTATATTGGAAGATATTGAAGATTTTCGGTATTGGTAGCAAGGTACAAAAACTTTGAACTCAATTTTGAAGGCTTTAGAGGCCCTAGATGAGGTCAAAAATTTGGGTGATGGGCACTTGCACGGGTCAAGCCTGTAGAGTGCTTCGTGGTGTTTCCGAAATGGGGTTATAATAGTCGATCGGGTCAACTGGTGATCACTTATGGTCTTCGAAAGTTGGGCCACCTGAAATGGCAGAAAATAATTTTCTTCAAAATTTTTGTTCGGGTTTCAAAGGTTATCTTGAGCCGACTATGATGTAATAAAATGTAAAATAAAATAATTCTAAGTTTGGTCGGCCTTATTGGCTAAAATTCTGGAACCTTCCCAGGCGGTGGAAAATTGCCTATATAAGGAAGGCTGTATTATTGTCTTGGGCAGTTCAAAATAGTTCTGGGTAGTAGATCTAGGTATTGATTCGAGGCTTTGTCCTACAGAATATTGTAAGGGAATGCCCATGTGGCTTTGCATATTGTAATTCTGAAAGTTTGTAATTCCACATTTGTGGAGATAATAAGAAGCCAATTTTCTGTTCTTGCATATTATTGTTGTTGTTTCTCTATTTCTCTTATGTGGTTGTGGTATTAAGGGGAGCACCCTTCATCAAGTGGTATCAGAGCAGGTTTTCTTGAGTGTGTAAATAGATCGCCAACTGTGAGGCAGTTTGCACTAGGACCGTGGTTAGGGTTTCAGCGCACATCATGAAAATGCCTCCATGAAGAGAACGTGGTGGAAGAGCTGGTGCTGTGACACCTGAGGTTAGAGAGCTCTAGAGACAAGTACGAGTATTGCAAGAAGAGATTCGTAGAGGAATGAATCTTAATGTCAGAGATGAAAGTGAGGATGAAGCTGAAGAAGAATATCAAGAAGGAGAAGCCGAAATTGTGAACCAGGAGGAAGAAAGACTTTTTCGGGCCATTTCCAAGATTGGGAAAAGACCTAATATTGAGGTTCCTACATTTTCTAGAAATCTTAACCCAGAGGAATTGATTGACTAGATCAATGAATGTGAGAAATATTTTGAGTACGAAGATGTTGAGGATCCTGATAGGGTCAAATTTGTGAAGGCCAGATTGAAAGGTCATGCGAAGATCTGGTGGCAAGAAATTTAGTTGGAGCGAAATAGAAGAGGGAAAGATAAAATCACAAGATGGGATCAGATGGTGGATAAATTGAAGTGACAGTTCATTCATGTTGATTATGAGCTTGATCTACTAAAGAAAATGCAAAGTTTGAAGCAAGCAAGAAGATTTGTTCAGGAGTATACAGAGGAGTTCTATCGACTCCTCATCAGAACAGGCCATGCAGAAGCTGATAAGGAGAAAGTTGCCTGATATCTTAATGGGTTAAGGCCAGACATTCAGGAGGAGTTGAATCTGGTTTGAATGAATAGTATTGAGGAGGCATACCAATTTGCCCTAAAAGTAGAGGAAAAGTTGAACAAGAAGTTTGAGAGTAGACAAAATGGAAGAGGTCGTGGTGGAAGATCTGGTGGACGGTCATATGGTGGCCGAAATGAAGATTTGAAAAAGAAGGATGAGGCTAGTAGTAGTCAGAATCAGCAAGGAAATAATTCCAATCACTTCCAGGATCAGAATAATAGAGATCAGAGAGGAAGAGGAAGAGGACAAGGATCTGGAAGAGGTGGCTTCCATGGAACATGTTTTCACTATGGAGAAGAAGGTCATAGGGCATTTGAATGTCCTTAGTGCCAAGATAGAATAGATAGGAGAAATGAAGGCCAAGCCAGAGTTGCACATGTAGATGAAGATGTCAGATCATCAAATTCTGAAGATGCTAAAAGAGGAGAAATGTTGATTAACAGAAGAGTCCTGCTGAGTGGTGAGAATGAACCTGAGCAAAGGAGGAGCCTGTTTCGCACCAGGTGCAAGTGTGAAGGTAAATGTTGTGATGTGATTATTAATAGTGGAAGCACTGACAATTTGGTGTCAAAAGAGATGGTGACAAAGTTGAAGCTCAAGAGACAGAAACACCCACATCCATATCGGATTGCCTGGGTACAAGATGACCACAAGGTCATGGTCAATGAACAATGCTAGGTGAAGTTCAAGATTAGTGGATACCAAGATGAGGTATTGTGTGATATCATATCTATGGATGCATGTAATATGTTGTTGGGTAGACCATGGTAGTTTGACAGATGTGCTATACATGATGGTCATGTGAATACCTATTCCCTGACAAAGGATGGAGTGCGACATAAGCTAAAACCATTGAAGGAGACTGAAGAAAAGGTATGTGGCAATGCAAGAATAACATTTGTTGATGGAAGAAAATTCTTAGATGGTATGAGACATGAGCATGTGTGTTTTGCTTTAATTCCAAAAGTTGGTAAAGAAGAAGTAGAGGATGTACCTGTAGAGGTTGCAGATCTATTGAATGAGTTTCAAGATATTATATCTGATAATGTACCTAATGGATTACCACTGGTAAGGAAGATCAGTCATCAGATAGATTTGATTCTAGGAGCCAGTTTGCCAAACAAGGCAGCACACAGAATGACACCAGTAGAAAGTGAAGAGTTGAATAGATAAGTACATGAGTTATTGTAGAAGGGGTTGATTTGAGAGAGTCTGAGTCCCTATGCTATACCAGCGGTATTAGCACCAAAGAAAAATATAGAATGGAGGATGTGTAGAGATTCTAGGGCAATAAACAAGATCACAATCAATTACAGGTTTCCATTGCCATGAATGGATGATATTATGGACTGTTTGAGTGGAGCTGTGTATTTCTCAAAGATAGATCTGAAGAGTGGATATCATCAAATTCAGATCAGAGAAGGAGATGAATAGAAGACTACCTTCAAGACAAAGGAAGGACTATATGAGTGGTTAGTCATGCCTTTTGGGCTAACCAATGCACCGAGCACTTTCATGCGGCTCATGAACGAGGTTCTAAAAGAATTTCTAGGTAAGTTTTTCATTGTTTACCTAGATGATATTTTGATCTTTAGTAAGACATTGGATGAGCATATGATGCATATTCGTATGGTATTTGAGAAGTTGAGAGAAGAGAAATTGTTGATTAATTTGAAGAAGTGCAGTTTTGTGGAGAAAGAGTTGGTGTATTTGGGGTTTGTATTTTCAGGAGAAGGTCTAAAAATGGACCCAGAGAAGGTACAGGCTATCCTTGAATGGCCTACTCCAAGGAGTGCTACTGAGGTAAGATCTTTTCATGGTCTAGCTAGCTTTTACAGAAAGTTTATCAGAAATTTTAGCAGTATTTGTGGACCCTTGACTGAAACAATGAGAGGGGATAGAAAAGAGTTTAAGTGGACTAATGGGGTAGAAAAGAGTTTTTGTTAGAATATCTAATCTTTACTTGTATTTTAATTAGGAGATTCATTTGGAATCCCTACATGTATTTTGTCCTCTAGTGGGAGGGCAACTCTTTTTATGTAATTCCTTAATAAGGAATGTAGTTTATTCCTCCTTAAGAGGACTTCGACACATGGCACACACATTTATGAATGGTGGCATTCATATACTTGGGAGTTACATTCCAACTCCTCTCTCTCATCTCTATTTAAGAGATGCTCCTCTCTCATTTCATGTTATGCAAGGATGAAGAATGATCCATTAAGAAGTTATTGTAATGTGCATCTTGCACTCTCTCTCTCTATTTTCTCTTTAGGCTATGGCCTCATTCATAATATCACAAAGGGGTTTTTCTTTGCTTTTCCCCTTATAAAACATCTTGCATCTCTTGTCTTTGGATCGTTTGATGAATGCTCTTAGATCTTGTCTTCATGGTAACTTTTCTCCACTTTCTAACTCTCTTGAATTGTTTATGTTCCTTTGATCTTCCATTGTTATTTCTTACATGGTATCAGAGCAGTGTTACTAATCCTTGTTTTTGAGTTGGATGGTGTTGAAGGTTACCACCCATGGAGCACTCCTTGCTTGGAGATTTTTATCTAATCTATGGTTTTGCAGGTTTATTACTTTATTGTAGATTTAACATTGGTTGCAGGTTTTCTTTCTTTTAATCTAATCTTTTTTTAACTAGTTCTGGATGGCTTGCCGCCAGACCTAAGTTTATTTATCTAGTATTCTAACCTTGTTCTTGGTTTGGTTGGTTCACCGCCAAACCCATTACTTTTTTACTTCCTTGTTATCTTAGTTTAATATATGCATTAATCCTTAAAGGTTTCAATATGCCTATCATTTAGTTTTATTGAACTTCATATATATTTGTCCTTCATTATTCTAATCATTGTTTATAATGTTTAAAAGGCATGCATAGTAATGGTTGAGTTATTTTCATTAGCCTTTTCTTTTTTTCACTTCAAATCCACTTTTTATTAATAACTTCAAATCTGATTACATTTCTATGCATGTTGCTCTAATATCAAAATGCAACTTTGCTTTTTGTTCTAAATCCTTTCTCTTGTATCTTCTCTCCTTTCCTCATTCAAGCCTCTGATTCTTCCATCTCCACTATTCCGAAGCTGTCCCCTTCGGATGTATTTCCACTTGGGTCTGGTATTGGTGCCCCAGTGGAATACTGTATTATCAGCAATATAGCATCAAACACGACCATCACTTCTACCATTATCTCTGATGTGAGCATGCAAGCTATGTGAGTTAGTTCATATCGCAGGTAACCTCGATCTCTGTTTGCTAAACCAATCTTCATTATGTTGAGTAACCGAACCATCACCATGTTGGTCTCTAATTCATGGCTTGGGATTACCCCTCCCACACGCCCTTGACTGATGCAAGTCATACTTGCTGATAGCTCTGTCTAATATTGGTGGAGTCACGTATTCTTGCTTCACGCACCTCTGTGCTATAGCCATTATAGTCTCATATTCTGGTACAAGGTCATATATATTTGAGAAAAATACTCCCACAACTTGGGAGTGGCATATACTTCTGGGTGCTCAAGGGATAAGCACACCATCTCCGATCACTCTTTGTATTGCTGCCTCCACCTCTCTCGGCATTTCCTCAAATGGAACTCTAAAAAAATGCCTCAAATACGCTCCAGATACGGGAACTTCCCACATTGTCATTGGCACTTTGATCTGCTGGTTTCGTGGTCGGTAATCCATCCCTTCGCTCCCCTGGGTACCTACATATTTCAACATCATTCACCTTGTTCAGTTTAAATGCATGTAATTTATACAACAGTTAACCAATACAGAATGCTAGCTAACACAAGAAATCAATGGCTTATTTCCAGCTGTTTTCACCAACAGGAATTAATAGAAATTTAATGAAAATATCAATTTTATTAAAAATGTAGAAAAAGTTGCAATGCAGTGTAAGCTATGCATATAATGAGGGTGTTCAAGACATATTATAGACTGCTGTTTGAGAGACTGCTGTTTGACAGCAGCTAAAGCTGTGCAAGAAATAAACAAGAGTGCTGCGCAAATGGTCTGTGGTGTTTTACTCACAGTAAATGGGTGAATGGAGTGAGTCCCTTAGAGTGGAGGAGGTCTGCCAAACTATCTGCTGCAGTCCTTATAAATAATATGAAATTTTAATACTAACGTTAATAAATAGCAAAGAACGTTATTTATACTAACGTTATCTACAAAAACAAAGATCTTTTTTCCTTAAAGTAATCAGTGTTTGCTCTCTAAATTAAATCTGAAAAACATTCCAGCGATTTATGATATTGAATTTATTCTCCTTCATTTAACAAATAGCTATAAGTGAAAGTATCTGGGACGGAGAGTTGGTATTTTTTATTGTTATTGAAACAAACTATAACCTTGTTGAAATATTACGGGCCCAAGTCTAGTTTGAGGCGATTCATATAAGGATCATATATATACTAAAGAGACAAATTTGTGGTCATATTTTATAATCGTGCGAGGGAAAATAATAGGTACTCTTCATGAAATATTTTATAATCAAACATTAGACGCTTAGGATATAATATAATCTATTCAAGTGCTGTGGATTTACACTACTGACTGAGGAATATTGCAGTAATGGAGAGTTCAACATTCTTTCTTCCGTAAAGAATCTTTTTCGGCAATTGCTGTGATTGAACGACAAATGCATTTGGGATTTTTTATGTTTTCAAATTGAGTACTAACGTTCATTGCATTATACTCATCCACTTAACAAAAATAAAAAGAATCAAAGAACTGTGGTGTAGAGGTATTTCGAAGAGAATTTGTCGAGCTCCTAAAGAAGTTGATATATTTGACACCAGCGTTATGATTTCTGCATTCTAATGAAATGATTTCTTGTTGGATATGCGTTAAATGAAATGATTTCTGCATTCTTATGTTTGGTATGAAACGGTTTGTGCACACTTAAGTTCGAAATGACATGATTTGTGCATACCTATTTTCGTAATGACAATTCATTGCAGTCAGCAGTCTCTCTTCACTAATATAGATAATAATCATTGCATATAAACTATCTTACATTTTTTTTCAGCAGATAGTAATGATAGTAATGTCATTCTATAAATATATAATTTGCCGGTTACGTTATGAGTCATGTCTGAGATGGAATAAGCCCATAATAGGGAATCATGGAGTTGTGGACTTGTGTGAACAAGATAGAAAAAAGACTCACCGTTGGCGAACTGACACAATTTTCTAATCTGATGTATTGAGAGTTATCTATAAACATAAAATATCCTTCAAGTCTTTCACTGTGCAGCTTGCTAGATTAACTCACAATAGAATTGCAGTCATTTTTCACTGTAAGGATTCCATAAAACCCATGGCTACCAATGATTTAAACGTCTAGGGTTTTAATCTTGGCATTTTATTTTTTAATGTGATTATCTTTTTCTTCATTTAAGTTTTAAACTATGGATGAAACTGGAATCCTCTGCATTTGTCTGTCTTGCAGTTAAGATCTAAGTTAGGCACCATTAATGTATCAAAGTTTTGGATCATAGTTTGTAATCCTTTGAAATTTGTGGAATTATAATTCTTTGTATTTGTCTGTAACGTAGTTAATATTTAGTTATGATGCTATTATTATTATTAATGTATATTGCAGGGATTTTTGAAACAACAACATTTCTACTGTAAATGTTTCTAGAATAGTAAATATTCAAAATATCACCATGAGGTAAATCAATTAAAGTACTCAATTTTTGTAACGAAGTCTCAGAACTTCTATAGATCTGTTCCTCCCTGTACCTATTGCTCTTGCACTGGCCAATATCAAAGTTAAACTCAAATATATGTGGGTGCTGTGACAAATGAAAAAGTAATCCAGATGAATAAATCCCAATACATAGGCAAGATTTTTGATATTATGGACAATATAAACGTATAATGTTAGCCATTTTTTCTTTCTGCTCCAATCACATTTTTTTAATTAAAAAACGTCTACACCCGCGACTTTCTGTGCACATCACTATACAAACCCTTTTTTAGTGTTCTCTACTGTCAATAATCATGCTTGACCTCCTCTTGAAATGTTACTGGTTACACTTCACATTTTGTTTCTTGCTGCAGGAGATGCTTTCCACCTGTCTTCACACTACGGTTCAAAAAATGATGCAGTGAACCACTGATAATCATGTGTGATTAAATATTGTTTAATCTGCCCGCCCGATTATGCACATCAGTTAATGAACTCTTTTATCTAATATTGTTTACACATTTGTGTATCGATTATGGTTTAATAATTCTTTATTATAATGATTAAGTATTTAATAATGATGTTTATTAAAATATATCTATAATTATTGTATCTTATTTGATATTAATTAATACATTTTCAAACATATATTAGATATTGATAATATTCATATTATTATCTTATTAATATCTTATATGATTGTAATTATATTCATTTATTAATATTTACATATTATTTATTAACAATATACTAACAACACATTATTATTATTATCTATTATTGTTAACTTTATTAATATATATCATTAATTTATGATATATCATTATTTTAGCTCTAATATATAATATATTGATACATATATTACTATATTATATTATAATTTATGTTCAATATATCAATATTATTATAACTTATACTATTTCAATGTTTAAATGTATATTGTTTAACAATATCATTATCTCAATAGTTTAAGAGTAGTTCTACTATTATTAGTTTAACGTTTATATTATACTATTTAAATTGTATAACATTTACTAGGTTCTATCTAATTAGGGTCACGACAATTGGCTACAATTGGATTATGGCTCTGTTGATACCATTGTTGTTGAGACCTTTCTGTGCTCAGATTCTCATTTAGTCAAGGGGAAGATACAAATATTGGACTTCATAAAATTTCTTTGAGCTTTAGTGGAATGAGACCATTAATTAGGACGGTCTTTTTTCAATACTTCTTTTACAATATGCATACTCAAATTTAAAACTTCTATTACGTTAATCTTCTCGCTTATTCTTGTGTTTAACATTCAGTTAAACTAAACTTTTCCTTGTAATTTTGTTTAATGTCATCTATTTAGTTTCTGCTTTACTCAATTCTAATTTATTTTCATTTCCTTTTGTTGGGTATGATATATCTACTAAAGGTTATAGAGTTTATGATCCTATTACTAACAAGGTACATATTGCAAGGGATGTTCTTATTACAGACATTGAAGTGTATGATTGTTCCAATATCAGATAATGAATTTAAAGGGGGTATTATTGCACTCATGGAGGACCTACCTCCTATCCTAAACCCTACTCCTAATGCATCTATTTCTATTCAAAAAGATGATGATGATAGGAAGCATATATCTACTCCTCTTAGTGATAATTTTTTGCTCATGTTGATGATAAGTTTGTTCATAATAATTATGATATATTCTCTCCTCATAGTGATGATGAAAATGATGAATTTACTCCTCATAGTGATATTTCCATTACTTCTAAAAAGAATCCTAAATGGTTTAAAGATTTACCTATTTAGTTCTCATGTTCACCATCAATGGAGTTTTCTAACTGATATCCATATCTTTAATGTTGCTCTTCATTAATCTCTTCTTTAGGATTATGAGATTATCTTACACTATTGCCTTCATGAGTATTATTATTAATTTTCTTGATGAGCATGAATAGTTAAAATTTATGCTTTTAGAGCATTTTGTTCCATTTGTAAGCTCCACTGGGATGCACTTACTTCAGTTGATGTTGATCAACTTGTTTCATTGATGAGCATGAACAGTTGCAATTTATGCTTTTAGAGCATTTTGTTCCATCTGTAAGTTGCAATGGATGCACTTACTCAGTTGATGTTTATCAACTTGTTCCATCTATAATATGCAATGGATGCACTTACTTCAGTTGATGTTTATCAACTTGTTCCATTTGAAAGTTGCTTTGGATGATTCCTTTTTTATATTCCTCAATGAGAGGATGGTTCTTTTTATGTTCCTCAATGAGAGGATGTTTTTTCATGGGTTTCCCCACTACTTCTCATTTTTTTTGAAGGCAATATGTTTTTACCTCTCATAATCCTGTCTTCTGGATCAATTCAGTAAACATGCTTAGAAAATCAGGATCTTGTGCTTAAGTCCCATATTCTATTGACCTATCTTTGTCTCTCTCATATTTATTTCTATACTAACATGATAATGCACTACATTCTTCATTGCTTAGATCGTGAGTCATGCAGGTTGTGGAGTAATTAACCATTCACTTGCAGTGGGATGATTCATTAGTGGACTGTCTATATCCATGTGATTGATGCAATGTTGATGCAGGTTTCATTAGTTGGCCTTGTCTGTGGTCATTTGTGTATTAGTATATTTCTTTCATGAGAGCATTGATTATTCTTTCTTACCTATATTTTAAAATTTTGAAACTTTGAACATTTATTCTATCTTGATATCATGCTAGCTCCATTGTATTTTGGTGAACAAATTACATTTATCGTTATCTCTAATCTAGTTTTCTCTATGTGAATTTCCTTAAAATTATACCTTGATTTCGAAATATATACTAACTTCAATATGAGATTGAATTATACTTATGGATAGTTGCCTTGTTTTCTTCTTCTATGTTTCAGGTGATCCATTACGGCACATTAAAGACATCAATTCAATTCCTCATGTTGCATATACTTCCACTTGAACACATTTAAAGGACCCATCTACTTCTCTTGGCTCTAACAAAGCTACTTGTACTTCATGTTTCCAGCAGACCACTTGTAAACTTGGAGACAATACAATTTCTTTATTGAAGATCAAGTTGCAGTTTTTTGTAAAAAATTGGGTTTAATACCCCTTGTTGTAAACACCCCAAGTAAAGATTAAAGGGGGGTGTTAGAATATCTAATCTTTACTTGTATTTTAATTAGGAGATTCATTTGGAATCCCTACATGTATTTTGTCCTCTAGTGGGAGGACAACTCTTTTTATGTAATTCCTTAATAAGGAATGTAGTTTATTCCTCCTTAAGAGGACTTCGACACATGGCACACACATTTATGAATGGTGGCATTCATATACTTGGGAGTTACATTCCAACTCGTCTCTCTCATCTCTATTTAAGAGATGCTCCTCTCTCATTTCATGTTATGCAAGGATGAAGAATGATCCATTAAGAAGTTATTGTAATGTGCATCTTGCACTCTCTCTCTCTCTATTTTCTCTTTAGGCTATGGCCTCATTCATAATATCAAAAAGGGGTTTTTCTTTGCTTTTCCCCTTATAAAACATCTTGCATCTCTTGTCTTTGGATCATTTGATGAATGCTCTTAGATCTTGTCTTCATGGTAACTTTTCTCCACTTTCTAACTCTCTTGGATTGTTTATGTTCCTTTGATCTTCCATTGTTATTTCTTACAGTTTTCAATTGTTGAAACAAAAAGTTACAGAACAACTTGTTTTAGCACTTCCAGATTTTAATAAGGTGTTTCAAGTAGATTGTGATGCTAGTGGTACTGCAATAGGAGCTATTATGAGCCAAGAAGGTAAACCTGTTGCTTATTTCAGTAAGAAATTAAATGATGCCAAGAGAAAATATTTTGTTTATGATCAGGAATTTTATGCTATAGTTCAGGCATTGAAAAAGTGGAGGCACTATCTGCTTCCTGAGGAGTTTGTTTTGTATACTGATCATCAAGCTTTGCAATATTTGAATAGTCAAGGAAAATTGAATCAAAGGCATTTGAAGTGGGTTGAGTTTTTGCAGAGTTATACATTTGTTTTGAAACACAGGAGTGGAAAGTCTAATAGGGTTGCAAATGCTCTTAGCAGAAGGCAACTATTGCTGATAGAAATGCGGATTGAAGTGGTTGGGTTCAAGGAACTCAAGAATTTATATCCAAAGGATCCTGATTTTGGTGAAGCTTGGAAAGCTTGTACAGAACCTGTTACTCTAGACAGGACGAAATGGTTGGATTTCATCATCTAGGATGATATGCTATTCAGAGGGAGTCAGTTGTGCATTCCATGAAGTTCTATGAGGGAGAATCTCATCAAGGAGAAGCATAGCGGAGGATTGGCTGGACATTTTGGTCGTGATAAAACCCTTGGTTTGGTTAGTGAGAATTCTTATTGGCCACAGTTGCAACAAGATGTGAAAAAATTTGTACAGAGTTGCCGAGTATGTCAAATGGTGAAGGGAGTGAAGCAGAATATAGGGTTATATCAGCCATTACCTGTACCAGAGAAGCCTTGGGAGGATATCAGCATGGACTTTGTTCTTGGTTTACCGAGGACATAGCGGGGACACGATTCAATTTTTGTGGTAGTTGATAGATTTTCAAAGATGGCACATTTTATTCCCTGCAAGAAGAGTAATGATGCTGTTCATGTAGCAGAATTGTTTTTCAGAGAAGTAGTGAGACTTCATGGTTTGCCAAAGACCATAGTTTCAGATCGGGACACTAAGTTTGTTAGATATTTCTAGCGTACATTGTGGAAGAAGTTGAAGATAGATTTGAAGTTTAGTTCATCACATCATCCATAGACTGATGGACAAACAGAGGTGGTGAATAGGAGTTTGGGAAATTTTCTGAGATGTTTGGTTGGAGATAAGCCAATAGGATGGGATTTGATTTTACCACAGGTGGAATTTGCATACAATAATTCTGTCAACAAGAGCACTGGTAAATCACTATTCTAGATTGTATATGGAAGTAGTCCAAGAAATGCATCTGAATTGAGGAAGATAGATAAATGAGAAATAAGTAGTGCTGAAGCTGAGGATTTTGCAGAACACTTGAAGAACATCCATGAGGAGGTGAGGAAGCATATTACCAAGATGAATGCATAGTATAAGGCTAAGGTAGATGAGAAAAGGAGGTATAAGGAATTTGAGGTTGGTGATGAAGTCATAGTTCATTTGCGGAAGGAGCGGTTTCTAGTTGGTACATATAACAAGCTGAAAATGAAGAAGTTTGGACCATGTAGGATACTGAAGAAACATGATTCAGGAAATGCATATGAGGTAGAATTGCCTACTGAACTAAATATTTCACCAGTGTTTAACATTTCAGATCTGACAGAGTATCATGAAGGAGGTGTTGAAGATGAGATCACAGAAGCACAGTGGAGTATTCCAGCAACTAGTTCAGACACTAAGGAGATCGAAGATATACTGGACAGTCGTGTTGGCAGAAGCACAAGGAACAGGACATATGAAGAATATCTAGTCAAGTGGAAAGGATGACATGTTGAAGATTCATCATGGCTGACAAAGGAGGAGGTTAGCCATCTTGGTTTTTCTCTACACACCCGAGTCATGATAGGGTCACTTCTCAAATTACCCTGGGTGTCTGATGCAGGAGCCTCTTGGGTGTAAGAGCAATCTTGCATCACCCAAAAATATTTCTATTTTTGTATTCAATAAGGGCTATTTTGTGCAGAGATTCTATTTATGGAAAGTTACTATTTTTGGTAATTTTTGCATGTGCTCAGAATGATCTGATTTCTTTCTTGGAGGTTGATTTTGGTCATATAAGTCTGCCAGTAAAGTTTCATTGCCAGATCAAGTGTATATTGGAAGATATTGAAGATTTTCGGTATTGGTAGCAAGGTACAAAAACTTTGAACTCAATTTTGAAGGCTTTAGAGGCCCTAGATGAGGTCAAAAATTTGGGTGATGGGCACTTGCACGGGTCAAGCCTATAGAGCGCTTCGTGGCATTTCTGAAATGGGGTTATAATAGCCGATCGGGTCAACTGGTGATGACTTATGGTCTTCGAAAGTTGGGCCACCCGAAATGGCAAAAAATAATTTTCTTCAAAATTTCTGTTCAGGTTTCAAAGGTTATCTTGAGCCGACTATGATGTAATAAAATGTAAAATAAAATAATTCTAAGTTTGGTCGGCCTTATTGGCTAAAATTTTGGAACCTTCCCAGGCGGTGGAAAATTGCCTATATAAGGAAGGCTGTATTATTATCTTGGGTAGTTCAAAATAGTTCTGGGTAGTAGATCTAGGTATTGATTTGAGGCTTTTTCCTACAGAATATTGTAAGGGAATGCCCATGTGGCTTTGTATATTGTAATTCTGAAAGTTTGTAATTCCACATTTGTGGAGATAATAAGAAGCCAATTTTTTGTTCTTGCATATTATTGTTGTTGTTTCTCTATTTCTCTTATGTGGTTGTGGTATTAAGGGGAGCACCCTTCATCACATACATACACATAGGTTCCCCATGGGGTTGTAAATGTTGTTTTAAACTACTCTGATTCCTTGATTAGCACTTGATTATACCTTGAGAAACCATCCATCATTGATAAGAGTTCACACCTAGTTACTCTATGCAACATGGCTTCCATATTTGGCAGTCCATAATTATCTTTTAATGAAGCTACACTCAAATTCTTGAAATCAACACAAATTCTTATGTCGCCATTCTTTTTCCTCACTAGCACAAGATTTGAGACCCACGTAGAATGCCTAATAGGTTCAATGATACCAGCATCTCTCAATTTTGTCAATTCAGCCTGCATCTTTGTGGATAACAGGGGATTGATAGGTCTTTGTTTTTGTCTAAAAGGCTTAGTATCTTCCTTGAGTGGAATTTCATGTTGAAAGAGGTCTGCTTTATAAGCCTTGAGATCATCATATGACCAAGCAAAAACATTCTTTTAATTTTTTAACAATCTTATCAAATTTCCTCTAACATGCCTACTCAAACTTTTCCCAATATAGACTATTTGAGGGGATGTTTCTGAACCTAAATTTATTTCCTCTAAGTCCTCCATTTTAGTGTTAGAGTTTTGAGACAAGTACCTATCATTTATTTTAAACATCCCTTCTAACTCCACTAACCCCTTTGGTATATGGTTTGAAGGTAGTTGCACTATCTCATTTCCCATAATACATTCCTTTCCTTCAACATAATGTTGGGCTTCATTAAAATCTATTTGTTTCCCATCATACTGATCTAGACCTTGAAGAAACCTTAAGATATCAAAATCATCCTCAAATACTTGCCAATTATACACATTGTCAGGTACTGCAGGCCTACTTTTGACTTCCACCATAGACACACCAGCAAGGGTAATATCATCATTTTTGAGAGCAACATTAGCAATAAAATATGCCATGATATTATTAGACCTCTTTACCCAAAGTAGATTAAAAGCATAAAAAAACTCTAGTCTATCCCAAATAGCATGTTTGTACAATTTCAATCTCTCATCCTTGGTAGCATATTTAGATCTTACTTCAGCTATAACCAATTGGGAATCACCATGGACATTTAGACATTTGATACCATGCTTTATAGCAATGTCTAATCCCAATATTAGTGCTCATACTCAGCAGTATTATTAGTGCATTCAAAAGTCAATAGGAAAGAGTACTTGAAAGTAATACCTGATGGGGAAATAAAAACAACACCAACTCCTGATCCTTCCTTGGAGCATCCACCATCAAAAAACATATGCCAAAGTCCATTTTTCTGCAATACTAACTCATCAGCTATTGGATCTATGTTTTTCATCTGAGCTACTATCTCTTGAATCATGAAATTATTCATGTCAATATCTACAAAGTAGTTCAAATCTTCTAGTGCAACTTTTTCAACCATGACTGAAGAACGGGGCTCCCTATACAATTTTACCTTAGTCCCATTGACTGGGATAGTAGCATATGACAAATCCAATTGCAATTTTCCACCTACTGCTACAGCCCATTTCCTTGATAGTAGCATGGCATAATGGGGTTTTGTATCAACAACAATGACATCCATTTTGTATGTGGCCTCTGGGAATACAACAATCTTTACTTCAATTCCAATTAGGGTTCCTACAATAGGTACTGCCCTATTATCCATAGCATAACACCTTCCATTAGATGTGTCAAATTACAATCCTAATTCTTTCATTACATGATAGGGCATTATAGTTGTAGCAGCACCAGAGTCAATCATACAATTCTTTAACAGAAAATTATTTACAATTAGTGTCACATAGAAAGGGTCAATACAGGAAGGTTCTTGTGACACAATAGTTCCAACACACACATCAAAGAAGTTATCAATTGAAATAGGCCCTCTACTGAATTCCCCTTCTCTTGCATGATAGGAACTATCCCTTGTTCACTTATGAGAGCCAGGGTCGCTGTCTTATGTTCCTCAATTTTCAACATTTCCAGTAAAGGAATAGAAACCTTCATTTGGGATAGGGCATGTCTCATATAAAAGGTAGGAGGATCAGCAGAAATATCAGGACAATCCTTTTGCCTACCAAATTTCCTTTTAACCTTGTCAACAATAACATCCTCTCTCCTTTTCTCAGTTACAAGCCCTTTATTCTTGTTATTTACAACATTGGGCTTTGGGTAATCATTATTCTGAAGGTTATCCTTAACAAATACTAACCTAGGGACTCCTTGATTAGTATCCACCTTTCTATTTCTTAAGTTGTAAGAAGACTTGCCTTGAGTTATGGTAGCCACAGTTAGGTCTCTAATTTCCTCATCATTGGGTTTCCTCCATTGTTTCTCACCTGACCCTGATTCTACCATATTAGCTTTGTAATTGTCATTATCAGACTCATCATGATCTCAGTGAGTAAATATTTGTTGTTCATAATTTGAGAGAAACCTCCTTTTATGATCAATATCAAGACAAATCTCTTCATCCTTTGAAGAGAAAAAACCCCCCATTACTTCAGTAATAAACATGTTAATAGTAGGCTTTTTAGATTCTTCATAATCTCCTAGATATGAATTATTGGCCTCTTCTCCCAAGGCCTGAGCCACATCACACTAAAATGGTGAATGGGGCATGTCACAAGCCACACACCAAGGCATATTCTCCACATTATGTGTTGTATTTTTCTTCAAAGGATCTAGTGTATCTCTTCCCTTTCGGGGTTCATTATTTTCAGTGACAGGCCTCCCATCTTTTGAATTAGTCTTGTAAGGCATATCTCGTAAGTTAGGGGCTCTATCCTACCTTTGAAAAGGTGGTCTTGTGTCTTGAAAATTCCTACCACCCTTGTCAAACTTTTTTGGGAAATCTTTAGCAACACCAAATCCTTTATCCACTTTATCATCCTCCTTGGATGGCCTTGCAAGCTGTGACCTAGTTTCCTTCCACAACTTACCCTCATCCCTCTTATACATCTTACCAAATGCCTTTTGGTTGCTTTCAATATTGATGGCCAATTTAAATGCATCCCTAAGGGTATGGGGGTTCTTATCTCTCAAGAGATAAGACATTTTACCATCCATAGAATTGAAATAAGTGGTCAGGCAGATTGCATCATCCAACCTTAATACTTGAAACAATTTGTACATAGCCTTTTGGAATCTGCTATTAAATTCTAACATGCTCTCATTGTAATGTTTTTTTATATTGTTGAACTCATTGAGCATGTAGCTTGAATTCACATGTCCTACATATTGCTCCTTGAAGCATCTAACAAACTCATCCCACAATGCAATACTTTTCTCAGGAAAACCCCAGTACCAATCTCTAGCATCTTTAACCAATGATTGAACAAAAAGCTTCATTATTACATCTTCTTTCTCAATCTCATAATCATTAACTTTATTTGTGAAAAAATTTAGGTGCTCTCCACAGGTAACCACATTATTTCCAGTAAATAATGGGATTTTCTTTCTAATCTCATTAGGGATAGCATTGGGTTGACCAGGAATACCATCAAAAAATAAAGGTCTATATCTATCCAAATGACCTGGTCTCCTTTGGATATTTGGTTGGATCAAAGTGGTTGTTGTAACATTTTGACAAGGTACAGTCCCCATTGTACCACTAACTATAGGGGGAACTTGACTAGTATTAAAATTTGGTCCAAGTATACTTTGTCCAGGATGAGGGGCTTGAGGATTTGAAAAAGAATTGCTAAGCTGATTGGGTGGGATCATTCCTAATATAATAGGGACAAAGCTACTAGTAGATGTGTTTATATTAGCATGCAAGAAAGAAATCTTTCTTTTGATCTGATCTGCAGCAGCCTCCAATTCTAGTTTCTCTAACTAAAGAGCCAAATCCTCTTTAGCTTTTCTAGCCCTTTCCAAATCTTGGCTTGCTTCGGAAGGTATACCAAGAACAACAACTTTCTTGGGCTCACTAATATTTACACCAACCATTTTTTTCTTTCCCTTATCAGGGATCTCTTTTGTAGCATTTCTATTGTCCTCATTCCTCAGGACTTTAGATGGGTGCAATTGCCAGAGAACATGTCCTATTCCCTCAAACTCATCATGTTTAAGCTTAGCATTTTTAGCCTAATTTATTAAAACCTCCATATCACCAAACAAATTCTTATCTAAACCTTGAACATCTTGGTTTAGATCTTTAGCCTGAATCTCATTATTCCTAGTTTTTCTCATCAAATCTTACCTTTCCATGAGCAATTTGTATATTTGTTGTTCCCTTATCTTCCTTCTATTAGAAATCTCTAGTAACTACTCATGATCCTTCTTCCTTAAAGCAATCACTTCTTCCCTCAATTTTTCAGAGTCATATGAGGTAGTTTCAGTAGCAAAAGTTTCTCCTGGTTGCCCTAGGGTTTCTCTTGTAGGGAAATAACCTACTTTTGTGATTTCTTCTTCATGAGAGGGAAAGTGTACACTAGGAATGATTTTATTAACATGTTCGGGGTCATCAAAAGAGGAGGAGGCTTCATGGGGAAGTGGAGTAGGGACTCTATCTCTCAAAGGTCCTAGGGAATTAGTTGTAATCTGATTTCCCCTAGACCATTTCTTTCTACTAGGTGTACGAAGCTCATCACCCATATTATTCTCAGTGTGGTCTTTGAAATAAGATCTTGTGAACCTTGGCCTTCTCATGGCATGTCGCAACAAGATATATCAAAAATTTACAACTACTAGTGACTGGTAAACATAGATTATTAGAGTCACCACCCACTAACAAGTGGGAATCAAATTATTATGCTGGCCTGCAAACATACAATGGATAGTATTGCACATATCTATTGTACATTCTTATTCAATTGTTCCACAGTAGAGTCACCATTTTGTTAGTGCTCAAATCTGTAGATGATTTATGATTTGACAAAACTATAACTCCAATTATCCCAATAGATTCATCTAACAAAATGTAAGCACTAAGGTATTAAGGTTGTCAAACCTTCTTCACTTTGACTATGAAACTCAGGCAGGTTTACCTATATCAATTCACTATTTTCAAATGAGGTTTGAATTGCAAATTAGCTCCTTCACTGTTACACTATCCCTTTCAAAATTAACTCAATAAGACATCACAGCTCTTAGTATAGCCCAAATTATCCTGATACAAAACACTATGATGAAGATTATGAAAGCAATAACATGGAACAGTGGCATACGGATATTCATCCTTCTTCTTTTTGAGAGTTAAAATCAAGGAAGGATAACATCTTTCTAGTGCTTCTTTAAATAATTACAATATACATCCATGAACTTGTCATGATTGATTCAGATAGTGACTAAGCAATAAAAGTAAAATGAATCAATTATTTGTATCTTCTTGGTGGTACAAACATAAATATAGTCTAGACTAGTGCCTTATCTACTTGAGCATCAGAGTCAAACCCTACCTCCATAAGATTCTATTAAGATAGATATACTAAAACCCAAATGAAATGTTTGACATCCCATTCCTTTAATTCCTACACTTTCTATCAAATTTATACATGGACAATTAATTCACAGAGACCCTCCCCTTAAGATTTTACTCTTTCATTGAAAGAACTTAAGTTCAAGCCCTATATTCACCTTGTAAACAATGCATTTAAAAGCCTTACAATTTAATGCATAAGAGAACTAAACATCCATACACAAAGACAAAAAGTAGCAACAATAGAGTTTCAATATCTTTGTATTAATATTCAAAATGTATCAGTACAGTATCGCCATGACTTCAGAGAAAATAAAGTTCTATATCTTGGAACTTTCTTTACAAAATGTATTAACCACCATTGAAAAGAGTAAAAACTTGTTGTATATACCATCAACCATCTTGGAATCCTCAAAAGGATGCAACAAGCTTCGGAGGGCTATGTAAACAACTTGCACAAGAGACAAAAAGTACAAATCCAAAGATTGTGACTATAACAACAGTAAGCAGTTCTCAACTACTTAACAATTTTACAAGTGGCACCTTTATCTAAAGATATTTTAGAGCAATTACATAATTTTTTGCATGAATGATGACCTCCATCTGGCTAACCTACATCATCCCTTGTTTGAAACATGCTCTCACTCAATTTCTGGATTAGGTGCCATTTGTACTCTATTCTTCTTCTTTTGTTAGTTGGGCAGTTGGCTTCTTCTTCTTCTTCTTTGTCAGTTTGTCCCATGCTGACATCATCATCAGATAGCCAATTGTAAGCTTGCAACTCCTGTAGTGATTTGATTTTTTGATCCCATATGGAATCAGTTACACTATTAGCATCTGGTACAAACCGTGTGCAATCACTTGCAACTTTAAATAAGTTGTCAATTATACTATTGCATCTTTCTAAATCCAAAGCATTGTCACTATTTAGGAAAGCATCATGCTTAATTATCATTTGATCCATTGATACTTTCCACTCATCTATACTGACAATACCCCCACCATCACCATATATTGGAGGCAAGTACTTATTTCTACTCCCATCATACATAGCCAGCTTGGATACTATCTAGTTAGACTTACCTTTAAAGAACTTTGACACAACACTTACTAAGAAAATCTTTTCAAAAACCTTGGTCACTACCTTAGGAATATCATACCTATATTCTTGTAAATCATCAAGCTTGTCAAACAGTGAGGTCCTCCCTGACCATGTACTAAAAATTGGCTCCAAGGTAGTCAAAAACTCATTCACTTTTCCACTAGCCTGGTGCAATAGACTGACTAATTGATGGACTGATTCCATCCTGTCCTTTATCTTTTCTTGCCTATATTGTACAATCCTTGCTATAGTATCCAAGGATGCATCTAGTCTTATTTTTTCTAGGTCCTCAGCATGCTTATCAAGAACCTCTGTATCTATTTGAGTAGGGACCTCAATCTGCAAAGGAGGAGGAAGAACTACCTTTGAGGCTTCTTCAAGCCTAACCTTAAATTCAACCAACTCATGTTCCAATTTCTTGATCTTTACCATTTTAAAATCCCTATCTTCGGCCACCACACTTGCATTCTCAAATAGTTTTGCATACCTTTTAGACAACTAAACTATTTTTGCTTCTTTCAAATTAGCAAAATGGGTCACTGCCTTGGAAACCTCAAGATCAATTGTATTTTGTGCAGTCCATATGATTTTATTCCCTTCCATCTGATCCTCTATAATTAGTAGAGATGGCTTTTGAGTCTTTGGGGAAATAGACCACATTACAACAACCTGGGATCTTGGGTCATAGCCACTTCCTCTTATCATTTCACCAATATGAACCTCATAGGATAAACTACTCTCTAGTTGCTTTCTTATCTGATCAATGATAAAAGAAAAGGTCAAATCCCATCCCAGAGTTAGTAGCATTCCACCTGATGTAACCATTTCTCTAGCTTCATCTATAGTTATAGCATCAAGGCTAGGATCATAAGAGGCTAATACTCTCATAGTTTCTTCACTTGGCTCTACTCCCTCAGGCATAGCCTTAGCCACATCTTGTTTCCTTTTCTAGATAAGAAAATTCTTAAATTCATCACTCTTGATGAATTGGTCATCACTTAAAAACTCCTCCTGATATAACTCTCTAATATCCTATCCTAACCATAAGTACTGTTCTTCATTTCCTTCATTAGTGGCCACCACCTTGCTGGCCCTTATTGTTTTCCTTACTTGGTGATGGTAAGCCCTATCACCTGGTACAAGAGCAAATGCGCTATCAATCCTTCCTTTTTGTTTTCTCTACTTAGAAGGATCTCCCTCTTCAAACATCTGCCTCTTCAATGGTGGCTCTGAAAGGTCCTCTGCCTCTGATTGGTCTTTAGTAAGATCAATAACTGGTAAGTCTCCAACTTGTGGTGGGCTATCTCTTTCTTGGGATCCATCAAAGAAATCCTCATGATCAGAAGATAAGTAATCCTTCTTTTTCTTTGTTTTCTTCTGATCAATCAACCTTTCCAATTGATTTGATAGAGTGTCACGCATCTCTATCATCTTGTTAATTTTCTCTAAATAGGGAAGCTCAAGGAACAAACCGTCAAAAGGAATTTGGGCTACCTTCAACTGAGCTTGCAAATCCTTTAGATCAAAAAACTTGTTCCCTCTAAGTAGTGACCTCATCCTTCTCCACAATATTCCTAATCACATCCTCCTCATTAAGGCCCTCATGTTCTTTGTTGACACCAATACTAGGTATCAATGTCAATCTTGCAGTCTTAATGAAGTCCTTAGGGTCCACATGTCTACAAAAACTAGATACCATCTTAAATTTGACTTAGCCAGGTGGTAATTTGTGGGAAAAACCTCTTACCAATCAAGAAATCACTAATTTTAAATTGCCTTGGTGTGAAAGTACCTTTCTTATGAGGAGCCAAAAGTTCTTTTTCTATCCACATCAATTGCCAAACAAATCCTAAAGAAGCAACTCTTGGTGGCACAAATTTTGGTAAGAAATGTGGGGGTTGGGGGCAACTGTAAACTCTTATAATTGTAGAATTTTCCCCTAAGTAGAAATCACCCCAATTATGGTTTCCCTCCCATTTGTCCTCCCATTGCATAGGTCTTAGCAGCCTTAAAAACTTAGGTGGTGACCTTGTAACATTTATGCCCAGCCATCTCAAAATAGGAAAAAAAATGAAGTTCTCGAAAACAAAAAAGTCACACCTATTTGCAGTACTATTCCATACCTTTACCCATCATTATACTACATTATGTTGATCTTGGAAAGTCAATTGTGGTTTCAACATATTCAAATCAAATCTATTGATATTAAAAAACAAAATTAAGTGCATCAACATAGAGTAATGCAAGAACTTGATGCAATTCTTACTTTCTTTGATAGACATTAACCCTTCATGCATCTTGTCGATTACATACTGGATGTAATCATAATCAGTGTTTACTAGAGAATTCTGGATATCTAAAATCATCATCAAAAGATCAGCTGGCAAGAATTCTTCATCCCCATCTATTCCTAATACTCTACACAACCCATAACAAGTCTGCTTCATATAGTAATGGAGGGATTTAAACAGGTAGGGGGCATTCATGTTATCATGGAGAGGAGCAATATATGTGCCCTATTTTTAGATATGCTTCACCATCTGGTCTTTCACTAACCCTATATTTTTTGTATACCTCTCTGTCTCTTGGCTCAGATTAATTTGAGTAGAGGAAGACATGAAAAAACTAAAAGCTTTCATGAAAGAACCCGTGTCAAGAGTAACCAAAGGTGACTAGTGTACTTTCCTAATTATTTTGGAGATAGGATCATACAACCTAGCACATGCAAAAATTAAGTCTATGTTTAGAAAAACATTAGGGACAATCAATTTCCCTAAACCCAAAGCCCAAATATTAAAAATAGGAATTGGCCCACCCCTATTTTGAAAAAAATAACTGAACATGGTATAACCTGAGTAGGATGGTGTAACAGGATCTCTGCAATGCCCTAGAACATCTTCAAAGACATCATTAGGAGCTCTCTTGTTCTGACTGGAATGAGGCAACAATTTTAGAAACTCATCTGAATAATTTGGCTTGTTTCTATCTTCCCCACCTTTCATTTTGGTTTCACCACTAGAAGAAGTCATGCTCAGCTCTGGTTGACTCATTCTTTCTACACAATTGCTTGGGATTCTACAAACTTGATTTTCTTGGCACTCAAAGGTTACTCCAAAAAACACAATTCTCTTCAAATGACTTCAAAGATAGAAAACAATGAGTTTAGCCCATTTATTGATGCAAATTGAAATGTGTACAATTGCCAAAATCATTGCAAATCTACCTTCAATTACTTCCGCATTCAATTCACATATCACTAGTTTTCAAATCAGTGCTAGTTGATCCAGGGTTGTTGACACAGATTTAAAAATTCAAAAACAAGGCAAAAAGGCAATGATTACGGTTTGGTACTCTATCACCTGGCTTACATGATAAAATGCTCCTTTAAAACTTGATTGGATTGCCAACTTCTTTTTCTCCAGCTCGATGGTGTACTTTATCCACATGGCAATGACCTTTAACTTTTCTTTATTATTTTCTTTGAATAAGCCCATTTCAACGAACCAGAGACTAAAGGTTCCACTTATTCACTGAGTGAAATGATAACCTTGGCTCACATTTAGAGAATTAGTGATTGAAGGCTTTTCTTATCTGCTGAGTCAAATTCCTAATTCTTCCTCCATTCAGTGAACCATCAAACAAAGGAAACCTTGCCTGAGCAACTAACCATGGTCACAATTTGGAGAACTAACAGCCAATGGCTTCGCTTATTCGTTCAATGTTTTAGTTGATTGCTAATTTATTCTAAGACTTGGTGACCAAAGGCTTTGCTTGTTCACTGAGTGAACGACTTAACTGCATGTTAAATAAGGGAACTAGTGAACAAGCTTACTTGCTAAGTCACTGAGACTAGAGGACAGTCATCTTTTGATTATGAGACTTAGCGAACAAAGGGTTAGAACTTACTTGATTGTCTAATTCACCCATTCGCTGAATGATTTTTATCATAACCAACCTTTTAAGAGAATGTGCAATCACTTCATTCGGTATATTGCCAGAAGATTTAGAACCTTGCCACCTTATTTCAAGATCATGTGAACAACAGGGAAAACCACTTTTGTCCAATCTTTTAAACCAAACTGTAAGAGGCGTAAAACTTAGAGCACATAGAACTTATAACACAGTCGCTGAATCACCAAATCAATTTATGTAGGACCCAAATACTTTGCAATTAAAACATAACTATTGATCATAAGGATAATCAATGGTCCTCGCTGGATTGCTAGATAATACAAGTCTTAACAACCCGATTCTGAGAATGAGAGAACACCACCACACTAGGTCACTAGAAGTTGATAGGAAACCGCTAGGAAACAAATGAACAAGTGCCTACATACTTGCTGATTCGTGCAAAGGTTGAGGTAACCACTGAACAACTTGGAGACTTAGTGACTAAAGGATCATACAACATGGGTTTTATTCATTCACTAGTTAGTTGAATAGCTCAAAGACATAAAACAATACTATGTGATTCAGTGAACACTAGATGAAAATAATCACGCACAAAATCAAAACACTTAAGTGGCAAAAAAGTAACAATGAAACATAAGGATTAGGGAAACTTAAGGGTTTACTTGGAGAAACAAGATTTCTTAAAAAGATGAAAACCTAGGGTAAGGTTTTTCAGGCTTGGTTATGACAAAATTGATAGATTTTTGAAAACCTAAACCCCAGAAAACAAACTTGAAAAAGGATAAACCATGACTTGAAACTGAAAACTTTAGAAAACCTGAAAAAATCCCAACAAAATAAATGGCACATTTTATGCATATAGAACTCTATGCTTTCATTGATGAACAATGAGATGAAGTGTTACCATAGTAATGTCAAATCAGAAGAATGGTGAAAGAACAATGATAACATTTTATGCATAAATTCATAGTTCTTTCACAGATTCAATCTATTGAATCTATTGGCTCAATACATATGTATTTATCTGCATGATCTGTAGAAGGAATTAACAAAGCTTCCAATCACTATAAGAATCATGTTAACATCAACATACTTTCCTATGTACTAGTAGTACCTAGTGATTGAGTAGATGGAATTGGGAGAGGGAGTATTTTTCTAAGAAGTTCTAATTCAGGAAAAAATGGAATAGACATGAATATATATAAGGAGAATAAAAATGATAAATTAAAGATTTGAATAGAATAGAAATTATAGATGGAATGGAGAATGAAAATGATGCTTCTAATTCTTTCAAAGGTGGTGTTTTTAAGAGAATGTTTTGTCATGGTGGATATGTTTATGATGCTTGGTTCAGCTGTGCTTCTAATTAGGTCATTCATTCATCCACTATGAATCTCTGCCATGTTCATGTTATCAATCTTTGTGAACAATATACAAGCATGTGTATCTGAGCTGAGTCATGAGGACTCTTGTGAATGTATTTTTTGAAGTGTCTTTTGACATTGAGTTGTTGTTAACATAGTGATGAAATTTCTGTCATTGATGTCAATGGGAGAGAAGTATGCATGAAAAATAATGAGTAAAACTTTATGAGAGAACTAAACAGGATAACGAAGCAAGATTTGATTGATGAAGAGGATTTGCAGAAGTAGTGTTACAATATTGGATTTTTGGAACATTGGATGTTTTTCATCTATGTTTCCATCAATGCCAATGGGGGTGATTGCTAGGAATGAATGTTGAATTCTAGGTAGTCATTCTGTAGTAGTTGTTGTTGCATTCATGACTATGATTGTCATTGATGTCAACATAGTGATCTTCTGGAGACTTGCAGAGAAGTAGAGAGAGTTTTGATTAGCGCACGTGGGTTATTGAAATTGGTGATATGCAATGTTGAGGTTATACTCTTTGATATGTTATGTCTATGGTTAAGAGCACCGATATTAATTATTTTATTCATAAAAGTTATGAGCATTTTAGTGGAAGTAGTATTCAGGTAGTGTTCTTGAGTAGCCATTTTTGGAAATCAGATGATATATCCTAATCAGGATGGAATCTAGTTTTGCATAGTTAAAGGGCAATTTGAGACACATTGTTAGTGACATGGTTCATAGCACAAACTTTGAGGTCACACGAGTGAAGAGTTATTGTATCTGGGAGCTGATAGTTTTGTGTAATTTTGATGTAACATGTGGTAACTTTTATTTTTTAATTGTGTGCCAACTCATTTGTAAATATTTGAGTGTGTTATAAAGGAAGGAATTTTTTTCCTTATTGTAATGTTGAGATTTCATGCAGTATGCATGAAGTGAAGAAAAGAGGTAAGTATGAGAGTGAAATTTTGAAGGAGGACATGCGAAGTACAAAGATCTGAGATTGAGATCTGATGTAATAGTGAGTGTAGTTTGGCATAGTCAGAGAAGAGGTAACATATTATTCTATTGAATAATGCAAAGATTATTTGGATAGAGGGTTCAGTGATCTTACCCTGAAGCTGTTTGGGGCAGTGGGTCCTTCTGTCTTCCATAACTCCTAACAAGGTTAGCATCTTTTAAAAGGGATTCAAAATTTCCTAATAGGGAATTATATGTACTAAATGTATTTCATAAGACTCCTAATAGAGTCCATCCTTTCACTAGGAATATTCATATTAGTGCATCTTTTGTGGGAATCATTCCCACTGGGGTTTACTCTTTAGTTAAGAGATTCCCTAGTCAACATATCTTGTGTTATTGTGTCATTTTGTAAGAATATCTTTCTATGGTTGGTAATTATATTGCTTGCATGGTTAAATGTTGTTGAAGTTGATAACAATTATAATTATTAGATAACTGATTCACCCCCCCCCCGTTCTTAGTTATCTTGGTGGACTTTACTTTCTAACAATTGGTATCAAAGTGGTAGGTCCTTGAAATGAAAGTTTAACAACTTAAGGAGATCCATGGTGAATTTTAGGAAAGAAAGCCCTAAGTTTGATGGAGTAAATTTTGATATCTAGAAAGAAAAGATGAAGACACATCTACTTTGTTTAGGCCTAGGCTATTGGTTAATTACAAAGAATGGTAGGACTATCATTGAAGAATATAATCTTGAATCAAGTTCAAAAGATGAGGTAGATCTATTCATGTGTAACACACTTGCAAGAGAAGCACTTTTGACAACACTTCCAAAGAATGAATATAGTCAGGTAAAATGTATTAAAAAATCTCATGAAATTTGGACAGCTTTACAATCTACTTTTGAAGGTGATGAACATGCAAAGAGAGCTAGATTACATAATTGGATATGTGCATTTGAGGATATTAGAATGATGGAAGATGAATCTATTAGAAGCTATATTGGTAGAATGTCAGAAATTGTTGCAAGGATAAAATCTTATGAAGGATCAAAGATAGAGAATGAAGTGATATGGAAAATTATGAGGACATTGACTCCTATATTTAAGTAGACAACATAGATGATTGAACAAGTTATACCTTATACTATGAACTTTACAAGAGAGACTCTTCTTGGAAGATTGGAAGTAGCAGAAATGAACTAGAGGGTATTAGGAGACTTACCTAGAATGGAGATAGCATTCAGTGCTCTTAGTGTTCATCCAACTTTGTCAAGAAGTACCAGTGTGAGTGGAGATTATGCCAGTAGCAGATCTAGAAATGAAGAAGACAAGAAGATTGAAGAAGGTATTGCCTTGCTTGTGAAAAGAGAGCCAGATGGTAAGAAAAAATTTAAATGTTGGACTTGTCAAGAATATGATCATTTTGCATCTAAATGTCCTAAGAGAGTTAAGAAGTACATAAATAATTTCAAGCCTAGAAGATCTAATGAATGTTATTATGTTAATGATGAAGATCTTGAAGCTAGTATTGAAAGAACTTTGAGTGAAAGGGATACTGAGAATAATGATGAAATAGGATTTATAGAAATTAAAGAAGAGAATCTTGAATCTGATGTTGAGGAAGAAAAAACATTATTTTCCCAAGTTGAAAAGAAATCTGATTGGATTATAGACAGTTATTATTCACATTATATGACTGGAGATATGAAAAATTTCATAAAGTTTAACAATTATGACGGAAGAGTTGTTAGAGTTGGTAACAATGCACCTTGTTTGATTAAAGGTATAGGATCTATTACTCTTGATGGAAAGACTAATACTGATGATGTTTACTTTGTTGATGGATTGAGACATAATCTTTTGAGTGTTGGACAGTTACTTGATAAGGGATATCAAGTTTGGTTTATTGAGAAAACTTGTGTGATAAAGGATAAAGATGGAAATCTGATTGGAACTGGATCTAGAACTAGAGGTAATGTATTTTAGTTGAATCTTGCTGAGATAACATGTTTGATTACTAAGATTGATGATAGTTGGTTATGTCATAGAAGGTTTTTTCATATAAGCTTTGATAACATTGTGAAAGTAAGTACTGCACTTGTAGTAAGGGATTTGCCTAAAATTATGAAGCCTACTAACATGATTTGCAAAGAATGTGTGATGGCTAAGAAGAAGATAAGTTCATTTCCTAGTAAGTTTACATCGGCAGAGAAGTTGGAGATTGTTCATATAGACTTGAGCGGTCCAACTAGGACTAGAGGATTCTATGGAGAAAGGTATTTTATGATTCTTGTTGATGATTTTACAAGAATGATGTGGATTGCATTTCTAAAAGAAAAATTTGAATCATTTGATAAGTTTAAGATCATTAAGAATAAAGTTGAGAATGAATCTAGAATGAAGATTAAATGTTTGAAATTTGATAGAGGTGGTGAATTTACTTCTAGAGAATTTAACACTTTTTGTGAAGTAAATGGTATTACGAGATCATTTTCAGCCCCTAGAACACTTGAACAAAATGGTATTGCAGAAAGAAGAAACAGGTCAGTGACTAAAGTAGCAAGAGCTATGCTATTTGAGAATGATTTGGCGAAGACATTTTGGAGAGAAGTAGTGAATACAGCAGTATATACAATGAACAGAGTATAAATCAGAGCAGATACAAACAAGACACCTTATAAATTATGGTTTGGATATGCACCCTCAGTTAAGTATTTTAGAATTTTTGGAAGCAAATGTTATATTAAGAGAGATGATGATATTGGAAAGTTTGATCCTAGAAGTGATGAAGGAATTTTTCTTGGATATTCTTTGAAAAGAAAAGCATATAGATGTTACAATAAGAGAAATAAAACTATTGTTGAGAGCGCAAATGTTAAAGTTGATGAGAAGTTCAAAATTCAGGAAAGAATGCTTGATTATGAATTTGATGAAGAAGCTCATCCTTAGCCTAACATTGAATCTACCAAATTATTCTATGAGACTGATAGTGAATTATTGAATGAGAGTCATGCAAAAGAAAGTAGAGAGGAATCTAGAGAAGAATCTATAGTTGAAACAAGATCTATGACTATGACACTGAACAGGTATCTATCAAGACATCATCCCTTTGAACAAGTTATTGGAAGTTTGGACAGAGGAGTTCTGACTCGTAAAAAAGGTACATTTATGTTTGATTTCTCAAATTGAACCTAAATATACTAGTGAAGCTCATGAAGATGAACATTGGATTAATGCTATGAAAGAAGAACTAGATTAGATTGAAAAGAACAAGAAATGGGAATTGGTCCCTAGACCTAAATACAAGAATGTGATTGGAACTAAATGGGTATTCAGAAACAAGATGAATGAACAAGGAGAAGTGGTAAGAAATAAAGAAAGATTGGTATGTAAGGGATACTCATAGCAAGAAGGAATTGACTATGAAGAAACTTTTGCACTAGTAGCAAGACTTGAAGCAGTAAGAATGTTTTTGGCTTATGCATCTTTTAAGAAATTTAAAGTGTATTAGATGGATGTGAAGTTTGCATTTCTGAATGGTGAATTGGAAGAAGAAGTCTACATTGAGCAGCCTGAAGGTTTTCCTTTGACTCAAGAAGGAGATATGGTATGTAAACTGAAGAAAGCATTATATGGACTAAAGCAAGCACCTAGAACTTGGTATGCTAGACTGGATAAGTATTTATTGAAATTGGGTTTTACTAAAGGAACAACTGATAGCAATCTATACACAAAAGAAATTGAAAATGGTTTGTTGGTTATGGTTATTTTTGTTGATGACATTATCTTTGGAGAAGATGAAGCTAGTGACAAATTTGCTGATGAAATGAAGACTGAATTTGAAATGAGTATGATTGGTGAGATGAAATAATTTTTGGGATTATAGATAACACATAATAAAGATGGTATCTTTGTATGTCAGACAAAGTACTTGAATGATTTACTGAAAAGATTTAGAATGGAGAACTGTAAACCAATTCAAACACCTATGGTTATAGGACACAAACTATCTAGCAAAGATGTAACACTGGCAGTTGAGCAGAAGAGATACAAATCCATGATTGGAGGATTGCAGTGCTTAACACACACTAGACCAGATATAAAACATTTAGTTGGAATGGTAGCAAGATTTCAAGCTGAACCTAGAGAGTCACATTATGCAGCAGTAAAGAGGATACTAAGATATTTAAGAGGCACAATGGACTATGGATTGTTGTATGAAAAATCTGATGATTTTACCCTATGTGCATATACATATGCTGATTAGGGAGGTAGTGTTGATGACAAGAAAAGAGCTAGTGGTGGAGCCTTTTTTCTTGGAGGAAGATTAGTTTCTTGGCTAAGCAAGAAGAAAATTTGTATTTCACAGAGTACAACAGAAGCAGAGTATGTAGCAGCAGCAAACAATTGTAACCAGATAATTTGGATGAAGAAAATGCTGAAGGATATTGGAATTAAGTTTGTTGAGCCTATTGTCATACATTGTGACAACACCAACATAGTTAGTATGTCTAAGAATCCTGTATTACATTCTAAGAAAAGGCATATAGAGATCAAATATCATGTTGTAAGAGAGAAAGTTTTTGAGAAAGAAGTTATACTAGAGTACATAAGCACACAGGAATAGATAGCAGACATATTTACTAAGCCTTTGCCTAAGGATACATTTGAGTGTCTGAGAGGTATGCTTGGGGTTATGCCCTAGCCTACTTTTGAGTAATGATGTAGTTGGTTGCATCTGTCCAGTGGTATATGATTCCTATCTTTCTTCTAGATTAGATGTTGGTACTTCCTCTATGGGGGAGTATGTGTATCTGAGATGAGTCATGAGGGCTCTTGTGAATGTATTTTCTAAATAATGTCTTTTGACATTGAGTTATTGTTGACATAGTGATGAAATTTCTATCATTGATGTCAATGGGGGAGAATTATGCATGAAAAACAATATAAGTAAAACTTTATGAGATAATTGAATAGGATAACGAAGCAACATTTGATTGATGAAGAGGATTTGCAGAAGTAGTGTTGTAGTATTGGATTTTTGGAACATTGGATGTTTTTCATCTATGTTGCCATCAATGAAAATGGGGGAGATTGTTAGGAATGAATGTTGAATTCTTGGCAGCCATTCTATAACAGCTGTTGTTGCATCCATGACTATGATTGTCATTGATGTCAACATAATGATCTTTTGGACACTTGCAGAGAAGCAGATAGAGTTTTGATTAGTGCACGTGGGTTATTGTAATTGGTGATATGTGATGTTGAGGTTATACTCTTTGATATGTTATATTTCTATGGTTAAGAGCATAGATAGTAATTATTTTATTCATGAAAGTTATGAGCATTTTGGTGGAAGCAGTATTCAGGCAGTGTTCTTGAGTAGCCATTTTTGGAAATCAGATGACATCTCCTAATCGGGATGAAATCAGGTTTTGTGTAGTTCAAGGGAAGTTTGAGACACATTTTTAGTGACATGGTTCATAGTGAAAACTTTGAGGTCACATGAGTGAAGAGTTATTGTATCTGGAAGTTGACAATTTTATGTAATTTTGATTTAGCATGTGGTAATTTTTATTTTGTAATTGTGTGCTAACTCATTTGTAAATATTTGAGTGTGGTATAATGGAAGGAAAGTTTTTCCTTATTGTAATGTTGAGATGTGGCGTGGTATGCATGAAGTGAAGAAAAGAGCTAAGTATGAGAGCAAAATTATGAAGGAGGACATGCGAAGTACAGAGATCTAAGATTGAGATTTGATGTAATAGTGAGTGCAGTTTGGCATAGTCAAAGAAGAGGTAACATAATATTCTATTGATTAATGCAAAGATTATTTGGACAGTGAGTTCAGTGATCTTACCCTGAAGTTGTTTGGCCAGTGGGTCCTTCTATCTTCCATAACTCCTAACAAGGTTAGAATCTTTTAACAGGGATTCAAAATCTCCTAATAGGGATTTATATGTACTGAATGTATTTCATAAGACTCCTAACAAAGTCCATCCTTTCATAAGGAATATTCATATTAGTGCATCTTTTGTGGGCATCATTCTCACCGGGGTTTACTCTTTGATCAAGAGGTTCCCTAGTCAACATATCTTGTGTTATTGTGTCATTGTGTATGAATATCTTTCTATGGTTGGTAATTATATTGCTTACATGGTTAAATGTTGTTGAAGTTGATAAAAGTTATAATTATTAGATAACTATTTCACCCCCCCCCCCTCTCAGTTATCTTGGTGGACTTTACTTTCTAACACATGTTATCAATCTTTGTGAACAATATACAAGGATGTCATATCCCCAAATTCAGAATACTCAGAATACTTTCTTTTCTAGCTTGCCATTGTGTTCTAAGAAAACAATGACAAGCTAGGAAAGAAATGATACTTTTTGATTGTTGTTCATAGCCACTGGCATATAGTCCAATTAGTGGATAAACATAACATCTTGAACATGCAATGTACTCAAAATGAGAAATAGTCCTCAACAACATATATTCTACTATATTTTATCTCATTATCTCAAAATATATTTGATAAACAAAAACTATGTTTGATAAACAATCATCAACCATAAACAATCATAAACAATCATCAATGAAAAGACAATTGTATCAGTGTATGTGAACAAGTATGATAATGTTTCAAGTCATGATAATGTTTGATAAAGTATGTAGAAAATAACTATAAATCCCCATATGTGGCTACAATCTAGTCCACTCTTTCATCCTCAGTCATCAACAAGAACCATTTGGCTCTTTCACATTCAGCCTTGAAGGTTTTGTATACCCTAAGGAATACACCTCGACTCAATCTGGGGATGGATTTGAGAGTGTTATATGCATCTGTCAAAGCATTGTCATGAGTAGATTCATCAATTTTGAAAAGATGAACATTGCTCATGCCCTCTTTTATTTTCTTCATTGTTTCACACATGGAATCCAAGGAAGTGGCCATACTTGCCTTCCTCCTCTTTCCTACCTTTCTGACTGATGATATAGGAGTCCCTCTAGTACTTTTTGTTACAACAGACTGATTGGAATGATAAGGGTCTTCATCCAAATCAACAACACTATCAAGATGTATATTGAAACAAAGGTCCTCTTCATCATGCACGTTGAATGGCTCTTCCATAGTGTTCCCTTCTTTAGTCTCAAGGGTCATGGTAGCTGCATTACCTTTAGCAATGCCATTACCCACAATTGCACCCAATTCATTGAAGTACTAGAAGGGCTGCCTCTTATACACTTTGGCATTTTTAAACTCTCTTCTTTGCATGTTGGCATAAATAAATGGATTAGATTCTTTGTCTTTCATTATTAACTTTAAAAGAAGGCAATATTATTCCCATCAAAATAGTAGAGAGATCACCCTACCTTCAGAAGCTCATCCCACATGCTATCCTCAACATCCATGCACTGAGTTTCCTTGTTCCAAGAGGAACCACTTGTATTCCTTAGCTCTTTCATCACTCTATAGGAAAGCTTCTAGGTTTTCAGCATATTTTTTGAAGCCTCCATCACATTTTTTGCCTAGTTGTACTTGCTCAAGGAGAAAGTCTAGAAACTTGCATTCCATTTCCTTTGTCCACATTATCTTCTTCGAGGAAGAAGATATCTGGCTCATGTTACCAATTTCATCCATCCTCATCATTAATTCTATGTATGCCATGTTGTGTATACAAATTGTTGTTAATGGTATCAAAGTATCTTCATACATCAATTTACTCAAATAAAACACATTGACCCAGACAAGTCCAATACTTTTAGATAGAAAGAGAAGAAAAAGGAAACCATCATGTATATCAAAGTATCTTCATACATCAATTTACTCAAATAAAAAACATTGACCCATACAAGTCCAATACTTCCAGATAGAAAGAGAATAAAAAGGAAACCATCATGTATATCAAAGTATCTTCATACATCAGTTTACTCAAATAAAACACATTGACCCATACAAGTCCAATACTTGTAGATACAAAGAGAAGAAAAAGGAAACCATCATGTATATCAAAGTATCTTCATACATCAATTTACACAAATAAAACACATTGACCCATACAAGTCCAATACTTCAAGATAGAAAGAGAAGAAAAAGGAAACCATCATGTAGTCTTGACTCATACAAGAACAACTATTCTCAGGATTTGTAGTCTTCCCACATTCTACTTGCTATATCATCTCAGAACTATGCCCACTGGTCTCTATCCCATTGAGACAACCCATATGTCTCCAGCATTGGTACATCTATCCCACCATGATCATCTTCCTCTTTGGTGACAATTTCTCATTGAATGCCATCCTCTAACGTAATGTAGTTGTGTAGTATGCAACATGTTAATACAATATGGGCTTGTGTCATGATAGGATAAGACATGGCATGCCTCAGGATTGGAAAACATTGCTTGATAATACCAAATGTACGCTCAACTAAGTTTCTAAGAGAGGAGTGTCGATGGTTGAAGAACTCTTCTCGAGAGCTTATTGGATTCTCTCTTGAAAAATCCTTTAGGTGGTAGCATGTACACCCATAAGGAGAAATAAATCCATGTGCATTGGGATATCCAGCATCCACTAGAAAATATTTTCCTACATAAATAAAGTATATTATTAAAATGTGAAACATTGATTGTACGCTTGAGTATATTAAACTATGATTTGGCTTACCAGGGGGAACACCAAGAGGATCTGCTCTTGATAGAGCTAAAGCTAGAACATGAATATCTATGGAAAACCCTTCCCAACTAGCAAGGCAGTATTGAAACTTATGATCGAAGGAACACACACCCATAACATTTTGCGACAGGTTGCCTTTTCAATCATGATATTTACCCTGCATGTTAACATCAACAATGATTGGTATATGAGTTCCATCGATAGCTCCAACACAATCCTATACAATATGATACAATCATCAATTCTATGGTTAACCAATAATATGATAAGGATAAAAATCCATACAAGAAATTTGTAACAACACAACAATTACATTGAAGAATGGATCAAAATGTTCATTCCCACTAATTTCAGGAGGAGTGTTTGGACTAGGTGGTAGAAATAAATCCTTGTGGAGTCCTAAGATAGCCCTCAACACCTTGTGGAAGTATCAACTGATTGTCTCTCCTGAGTGCCCAAAGTTGTGGGCAATCTTGCGGTTCCTTAGATTGTGGCCAATGGTGTGGAGAAACATCACAAGTTGTTCTTCTAACATCAAGTGTATCATATCTCTCAAGGTTCCTTTCAGCCTTGGGATAGTAACTAGACAAAAGAAGGCTCCCCTACTTATGCGAATCTAATCATGACAATCCACATCGTTGGAATGAATAACCATTGTATAAAAAGAATGTCCTTTTCTTTTTTGTTTACCCATTTTTGCACTACCGTCTCGGGCCACCACTACTGTGGCTATGAAAACACAAGCAATAAGAGCTATGAGAAGATGAGAATATGTTTTCTCCACAACTACCCATCCTAGAATGTCAATATTCTTAATAGGATCCATCAATGGCCTAAAATGTGAACAAACAAAATGATTTGAACGAGGAAATGTGGACATAATCACAAAGATATGCAATCATCCATCACATAAAGAAAAAAAATGTTTACCCATACAAAAAGAGCCTTGTTTGTATTATTGGTTTAAATTTGTTTCTTATTTATACTTCAGTCTTCTTGTCCAGTTATGAATGCTACATTTTTGGTCCTAGGTTTTGTTCCTATTTGTTTATTCAAACAAAGTTTGGCATCTTGCTCAGTACTAGTTTCAATACTCCCTGCAATCAGTTTCTCTTTGGAAGACAACATAGACATGGCATTTAGCCATAAAGAGCATCTATAAATACTTGCACTAGACATCATGTATAGGTAGGCCGAAAACATGAGAATTATCAGCATGCTATATGCATCTGGTAGTTGGAAGTTCCAATAACCTCCAAAGAGTAGCATATACTAATGTCTATAGAGCATATATTCCTACGAAGACAGAAAAACAATGCAAGGAACAACAAAGGTTTGAAGAGGGATAACACATTCAATACAGGAAACAACAAAGAGTTAATTAAAATATAGTTTTCAATGAAAGAAAGGAAGATATAATGTAATAAATAATAGATATTAAGTAACAGATACAATATCTTTTCATAGAAAGAGAATTTTTCATGAAGAAGACAATAAAACAATGGGAGGAGAGAAGATATATAGCAAGATAAATGATTTCCAATATAGAACACTTGTTCTTGATCAAAGGAAAACCAATGGATACATGAATAGCATGGTCATAGTCAATGAACAACATGATCTACATCATTGGCATAGAGATCTTAGTCATGGAAGAGAATTTGAATTGAAGGATAACAATAGTTACAACATGAAGAACATGTAGGAGCAGTAAATGAGCAAGGAAAGGTAGGGTTTCTAGAAAAACCCACTAACCATAGAACTTTATTATTCTCCTTCTATTATTTCCTTCATTGGAGTGATTTTTTTACTATTATGTCAAGATTCTTCATGTATTTGATGAGCTTCATTTTCCCTTTTGATTTCAATGACTATTTCATAAGTTGTTTTTATTGTTTGAAAACATGCATTCAGTATTTAAGAGAGGAGGTCGAGGCTCTATTTAAAAGAGATCATTGTTTAAGGGGAAGGTCATTCAATGTCTTTCATAAGGAAATTCACCATGAATATGTCTATCTGATGAGATATTTTCACTATTCTTGAAGTAGTAAGTTTCATCCATTATTTTCAATGATATATTGAAAAGCCCATCAGATGCATCTATAGCTCTATCAAATGCACTATTATAAAGATTATCCATTGCTTTGATAGGTTCTTTTCTATCTAAAGAGCTGTATACATAGTTGCAAGGATTTTTTTCACTATTTAAAACCCTCCATGGTTACACAAGATAATGACAGGAGATAAAGAAGATTGCTATTATGATTAAAAGAGATCAACACATGACATATAGTAGAGAGAAAGCTACTATCTCATAAATGTCACATAAATGACATTGACTATCATAAAAGAAAAGATACATCACTTCCATGTTATGAGAAGAGATGCCAAGATAGTGAAGTTGACAGTTATGAGCACTAAAGTTGAAAATAGTGACAAAGAATGTATAAAAGTCAATGCTATGACAAGCTAGAATGCAATGGGAGACAGTTAAGAAGAATGCATCAAAACTATGAGAGGATAATAGTTTTTTTGTAGTAGATACAATGGTGAAGGAGTGGCATACATGATAGTAATACTCAATGAAAGACAAAAAAGACAATAGAAAAAATACATTGATGACAGTGAGTAAATTACATTGAAGACAACGAGTAAACTATGTAGAAGATGATGAGCAATACTGAATCCAAGCCAAAGAAATAGAAAAATACTATTTGGACCTTGTAATGGACATTTAGACATTCCATTACTTAAACAAAAGAGCTTATTCTTATTCATTGGATTGCAATCATGCTTATTTATTTTCGTGGCAATGGTTTCCCAGTAGTTATGATAGCTAACATTTGTAATTTCCTATGAAATTTTAGTCATTCTCACACTTCATAGAACTGGAAGATGCTAGTGTGTTTCCTTTTTGTTGAAGTATCGAACAAAACAAGCAAAATCTACATTTTTTCTTGCCTGATGGCCTACATTTATTCCCTGTTAAAGATTTTCACAAATATTATGAAATCAGCTGTACTACAATGTGGAATTGAGAGATGCAACATACATATAGGAAGGATCTATGATCCATCCTCCTATGGGAGGGAATATGAAATGCTTGTACACTATACTTAGCATGCACACAAGGCATTATGGTATAAATACACAATTGTGGAAGTTAGTGTTGTGTGTGCATTCATTAGTGCAGGTGGGTGATGGATTTATATGCATCTGTGCAATTGGATATTGTGTATATATCCATTGGTGCAGGTGGGCATTATGTATATATTTATTTTTGCAAGTGGGTTTTGGCTGTATATTCATATTTGCAATTGGGGATTGTGTTTATGTGCATTTGTGCAAGTGGGTTTACTATTCTGTATCTATCACTTTTTGTAGGTGGGTGTCATGGAACTGCAGTGATGGAACCAACTCAAATAACCCTGGTAGGATTTAGAGCAGGTGTAAGTGCAAAGCAACTCACATAATACTTAGAAAAAAATGTGGGAATTCTGTGGAGATGCAGACTAAAAATAGTTTATCCTAACAATACAGTCGATTGGGATAAACTCAATCGAAGGTTTTCATAGCATAGTCTCATGCCCATATCTTAAAATAAAGTAGCCTATGACATCCAATTCTAAGGCCATAGATGAGGCCATGTAACCTTTGAAGCTCATTAGATGTGCATAAACAAAAGGCAGGAATTGGAGCGGAATTGGCAGCTTCTTGATTTTTAGCAAACTAAACCCAAAACTGAACTAAACATAGAATCATTTACAAAAGTACCTGATTCTACAGAAACCCTTTTAACCCTATGAGAATGGATTGAAAAATGCCCATTTGTTTGCAGCGACTGTCTAAAAAAATAGAAAAAATGAGAAACCCTTTGAAAACTGCGGCAGAAAAGAAAAATACAAACCCAGCTTCAAACCCCAAAAATTAATGCCGGAAGATCACAGACCTGACGGTGCTATTAAATCTACTTCAATATTTTGAAAAACCTAGTTTTAAAATCGAATTCCACCTCTCTGATGGGAAGATGGTGCTGCTCATTTTAGGGCCAAAACCTGGTTTTCAACCCTAAACCTCGAAGTGAGTTTTACTATCCCAAACTGTGGATTTTCTGAAAATCAGGAAGTGTCACCACCAATTCCCACAAACAAACAGGGCCTAAGTGCTTGAGCCTCCCCAAACATAGTTGATTATCTTTGTTCTAAGAAGAGGACATAGGCTTGGGGTTTCTAGTTTACTTATACAAGCTTGTGAACATTATTTCCTTCATTACATAATCCACTTCCTTTTTGTCCATATTGCTTCCCTTATCATTCCTTCAATCCATATTCCTTTATCTTATGTATTTATGATCTTGTTTGTCCTACTTTTATCCTCTCCAAATCCATCTCTTGATCTTGATATAAAATAAGAGCATCAAATGCAAAATTTATTTTCAAAACCCTTTTAACATGTTCATTCCTATGGACAACACGCCATCTATTCCATCATCCCATAACCTTATCATGTCATGCTGAATCTCTTAGCTTTGATAAAAAGTGTTAACACATCATGGATTGTCCTTGGAAATGAAATTGGTTTTGTTTCTACATAAGGTAATGGTATTTTTCCTCTATCCACTTTAATTGCACCATTCCATTCATCTATTCATAATGTCAATGTCTTTCTAGGAATTAGGGGGAAATAAATATGTCTCACTTGAGAAATAATGTCCTAAAAAATTTCAATATTTAAAAAAGTCCTAGAAAAAGCCCCAAATTTAAAAGAGTCCTAGAAAATTCCCTCATGATTAGAAAAGGTCCTAAAAATCCCTAAAAAATCAAAGACGGTCCTCAAAAATTCCCTAAACATCTTAAAGTTGCCTTAAAAATTAGAAAAAGTTCTAAAGAGTTCTAAAAGTCATTAAAAGTCATGGAAAAAATTCATAAAAATTTCAAAATGTCGTGAGAAAATGAACTAATATATTTATAAAATATACTAAAAAAAAGTTAAAAGCATTCATAAATGTCCTAAAGAAATCTTAAAAATATTGTAAAACTTTCAAAAGAAATACAAAAAAATTAAATATTCCCAAAATCCTAAAAATTGAAAAACCCTACAAAAAATAATCATTTCAATTCATCAATAACTCGACCCTTGTGAAAAAAAATGTTTAAGAAGACACATATAGACAATATATAAAATCCCTATGCTTAATAAATCAAACAACCAACAAACAAGTCACACAAGTCAACAATTAAACAAATCAAACTTATCCTATCAATCAATCAAACAACAACACAATTGAATTCCTTATAGTCATCATTTCCCTTATACATAGTTTAATATACTCTATACTAGGTTGTATTTGTATTAGATAGGGCACTTCATTCATGAAGCTAAGAAACATCATCATCATCATCATCATCATCATCATCATCATAATCAAACATTCAACTTTGACGTAGTCAAATGGCATGGTCAGTCAATTGAGTTCTATCTTTCATTGCCTTATCTATGGTCATGTACCTATGCTACTCAAGAATATCCACAAGTTAATAGACTAGTTCGGATGGTTCATGGTTTTTTATTAGTACTTGGCGGTAAGCTAAGTACTATTGTAGCACTTTTTAGTTTTTTGGTGTTAACTAGTGATTAAATGAAATTCTTTCTGCCAATAAGAATTTATTATATTTTACATTTTGTCATAAATTTAGATTTTCTAAAGTTTAAATGCAATATTTTTAAGTTTATAATTTATAAAAATTATTTTTGTGTCATTTGATTGGCTAGATCAAATGAGGTCTTATACACAAGAATTTAGGAATATGAAATATGAACAATTTTATTTCCACTTTTTAAAGCCATATTGCATTATTAATATTATTGATATTTTTATTATGTTTATTATCATAAATTAAATTAAATTTTATTTTTATATAATATAAATATTAAATATATTAATAATGTAAATAACAAACTAACATGTATTTGTTAGCTTCTAAAATTGTATTCCAAATAAAATTAAGTTTATTTTATACTTTACAAAATAATTTTAATTAACATAAAAATAAGATAAAATCAATTACAATTTACAATTTATATTATTAAAATAATTATAGTTAAATATAAAATTACCTATTGCTACATATATAATTATATAAACTAATATAATTATTATCATATAGTTTTGTTACCTTCGTTATTGCTAACTCTCAGTTTTGGTCTTGAAAGTAGTAGTCTTGAAATTGAAGTTAACCCAGAGTTTTCCCGCAAGTTCAAGTTCAGGTTCAAACTCCTAAAATTGTAAGAGCGTCCAAGTCTTGTAGCCACTAAGCCTATTTATCCTTTTAGAGATTTATCATTCCCAAAGATGAACTTGAACTTGAACCTTATCCTAAGTCTCAAGTTAGTTCAAGTTCAAGTTCATATTTCATAATATGGCAGTTTTTCACATGAAGATTTTGGCGGCATTGTCTTTTCTCCCAAAAGGAGCTTTCTATTTGTAGCACTTCGAGTAGTTATTAACTTTTGGAAAGTGTCATACTTGAACTATCTCATTCACAAGATGGCTCAAGCGTGCGAAATTTGGCATGGACAAATCACGGCGTGACGTAGAGGGGTCATAAATGTGTAGATATTGCAATCAGGGATTTTTCTTGGGAGTTGAGATATTCATGCTAGATTAGTTGCTAGATTACTTAAGAATGGCCAGACATGTCAAATCAATCATTCCTCCATTAAAGCATTTATTATAAGCATGTTTCAGAGATTTACCAAGGATTTCAAGGCATTCGTGAATAAATAAGGAATGATTAGGCTTGTTTTTGTTAATTTTTGTCTGGAGAAGAGAAGAGTGATAGAATTGTTGGTGAAGAATTTGTAGAAGACTGGTGCATAGTATCTTGGTGAGTTATCTATCCTCTTTGCAGTTTTAGTTTCAGAAGTTTTTCTGTTGAAAGATTTTTCCTTAATTTCGGTAAAATGTCATTGTTTCACCCCAAGCTTTCGAAGGAAGAAAATAGAACCCATTTACTGGTTTCCCTCCCAGATATATGAGATACCTTCCTATTAAATGTTAATTTAGAAGAGCTCTGTGTTAGAGTGCAAAATGCATCCGAGGGTTCTTTTTCAAGAAAATTAGCATGAAATAGACTTTTAGAAGCTGTTGCTTTTCCTCCAACACTCATTTGCCCCGAATTAGTACTGGAATGTGCCAACAAATACGACACCTAGAATAGATGTATTAGGGATGCGTTGGGAGAGATCTTGGTTAGAATTTGTAGAGAAACAATAATGGCAGCCCTACAAATTTGAGAAAAAGATCCATATGAACCATCGACATTTTTAGAAGCAGAGCAAGTGTATGAAGCAGGAAAGAAAAAATATAGTTCTTCTATTGCCCAAGTATGGCTTGCAAAACCAGAGAAAGGTGGGTCTAGACTGCCAAAGCGTATAACAATTGATCACTTTCATAAAGACATAGCTGATATGGTACTCCTTTTAAATAGGGTAAAAGGGAATCCTCATGCATTCCACTGGGAGAATTGGATGTTCTATTTTATTTAGAAACTTATAGAGGGAGATTAATTTATTGATTGGGCAGATCTGATAGTAGAGAGACTTCATAAGGAACCCTTAAATGTTACTAATTTGTCTACATTTTACATGTTTTCCTATCTGGTTTATGTTTTAGCCTGTTGCAGAGCTTGGGAGTGGTTACCTCATGAGGTATGGACTAATGATATGAGGGTGTATGATTATTTCACATGCTTGCAGAAGGAAAAATTTACCAGTGTTTTCAAAATGGTAAATGACAAGTTTTCAAGGAGGTTGGTGTTCGAGCTACGAGGTAATGAAAATTCTAGTGTTTCTGAAGAGGCTCAGTAGGTAGTCAATGTGTACGGCTGTCATTTCATTCAATTCTCAAAGTTTACTTATCTCAGGGTAGGTGCATTTGATGGAGAGCCCTTCAAACTTCCTAGATTCTATTTAGATGACATAGTCCTAATGGAGTTATATAGGCAATTAGTTCTAGTTCAGCAGAAGGCTGGAACACCAAGAAAATCTTTAGGTATTCTTTTCCCGATTGAGTTAGGGCATTATAGATGTAAGAATTTCAAGGATGCTTTGGCTGTGAAAGAGGAGCTCTATGGTTTTTGTTTGCAGACTTATATTCCCAGGGTGGATTTTGACTACTAAGGTTTTGCAGCAGCAAATCTCAAGGTACCTGAGACTTTTATGCACCTCCCAGAGCTAGAGGATTTTTGGATTGGATGTTCAGATGAATTAGAGGTGAGAAAGAGATTATGGTTTTGGTTAACTTTGAGACAAATCATTACTTTTAAGCTGGATACGGACATAGATGGAATAGAGGAAGATAGTGAAGCTGATATTTTAGATTCCTTATATTCAGAGAAAGTTGAAGCACTTCCCATCCCTGAATTCAATTGGTCAGAGGTTGAAGAAGATCATCTGCATGATAAAATGAAGAGAGTAATCAAGAGAACAGAAGCATGGTTGTCAACAAAAAGGGTCTCTGATACTCCTTTGCAATCCTCTAAAGGGAAAGTGAAAACCAAAAAGAGGCATTTAGCAAATTAGAATTTTGTTTTGACTAACTTAAGTGTTGATCAACCTTGTGCAGGGAAGGCTAAAGCTAAAGGCGAACCTAAACTTGAACAAAAATCCTCAAAGGTTCAAGTTCAAGTTCAAGTTCAACATCCAGGTGAACTTGAAGTCTGAGTGACCCGGTCAAGTGCAAGGGTAAGGGAAAAGTCTCAAAAACAAAAACCTATTCCTAGCGTAATCATGGATTTAGATGTTTTACACCCTGATCCTAAAGTGGTACAATTAGAATATCATAGTGTACCTGAGATGACTGATGATCAACAGGCACCACAAGAAATAGAGAACACTCCCATGGACTCACTGGCACTTCTTAGTAAGTATGACATGTAGAAGAAATCATCTGTTGCTCCATCATGGCTGGAATCCCTAACAAATGAGAAAAGGAATTTTGTTCCCCTGTCAGTACCTATGATGTGGTAAGCAGATATCTTGGGAAATCATCCAAAGTTAAAAAGGCAAAGATGGAATCCAAAATTGATTTTGATGAAACCAGTGGTCATTGGATGGCAGAGATTGAGAAGCATGTAGATGATAAGGTTGAAGGAGAGGCTCCAACTCCAGATTTTCAGATATGCAAAGTAGATTTGGGAAAAGACACCAGAGCTACCGATATGAGGTTTTTTGAAGTGTAAAATAAAAGGATTGCCAATAGGATCCGGAAAGAGGCCAGAGGTAAATAGGATATGAAAAAAGCGATAAAAAGTATGGCTCAATATATCAATGCCATTCAACATCCTGAACCAATTCCCCTAAATGAATTGCCAGCATCAATTGACATGAAATCCCCTAAAAATTAGAAATTTCTCGATGAGGTTGAGAGGAGCAAAGCAATGAGTAAGACATTTGATGAATGGATAGAGCGTGTGAAAAGGGAAATTGTCAGGCATCTAGGCCTTATGGATCAAGCTCATACTAAAGAAGATAGTCAAGTAAAAGAAGCAGAGGCCAACATTGAGGAATGGGAGTTGGAAAAAACCACTTGGACCCAACAACTTCATTAGATTGATAAAATCCAAGAATATGGCTTGCAAAAGTTTCTCATTGAAAAGCTAGTCTCTAGATTAGATGACATGTTTCTCTATGTGATCAAAGAATGCATTGAGTGGAGGAACGATGCTATAATCCTAGGAATTTCTGAAATAGGAATTCTCATAAGGGGACTGAAAGTAGTTAACTAAATCCTTTCAAGTGATATTAAATGGATTTATGAGCAATACCAAGAGGTTAAAGAAATGTTTGATCAACCAGTTGAACAGGTGCTCAAAGAGGTAAATGCATGGTTTGATAAGCTCAAGAAGACAAGGACACCTACAGATGAACATTTCATGAAGACTACTTGGATGGAATCAATGATGATACTCCAGTGAGATCATCTTGATATGCACTCAACTAAGATGCCTGAGATTAGAAGGGAGAAAGAGGTCTAGAGGCAAAGGATCAATTTCATTAGGCTTCCACATCATAAAGTCCTAGCCGCACTTCAAGCCACATTCAAGGATTGGAAGTTAGCACGTCTCGCAACAACTTTAGTTTCCTAACTGTTCAAGACACTTGGCAGATTTTGAAAGGCGTCTTTTTGATCTCAACCCAGTTTTGGTGCTTAACACTAGGATAGTTATTAGTTTTAAGATTTTACTTGCAAGAAGACAATTTTTCATAAGTTAGTTATCCAAGGCCCTGCGTGGCTATATATTGCAAAACTTTAAACTGATTAAGGGTTCGACTCTCTGAGATTTTTGGAACTATTTTCACAAGTCTATGCTTTAAGTTTTCTGAAACTGATATAATAGAAGATATATGCTATCTTATGGTTTTATATATGTGATCAAGCTTTTTGGAATGGTAGATACTATTGTTTATCAAAGTATGGTTTGTTTTCCTATGGAAATAAATTATATTTGCTGAAGACTTGACTGTTATCATTGGTTGATTTTACACTTGAAGTAGCAAAGAGAATTAGTGGAAAATTATAGTTTAATCAATGAGCCTTTTGATTATAATAAAAGTGATTGTTCTTTTATTCTGCACATTCTTTTCATGATGATGGAATGAGTGTTTTTCCTTATGTGTTTTCTGGTTAAAGGCACACATGTTATTCATTCTTTGTTAATAAAATCCTATTGAAAATCCACTAGCAAGGGGCTGAACCTTGTGAATTTGTAGAGAGTTGGCTTTTAGCAAATCATTTGTTAGTATTGAGTTATTATTTTCTTCTCTTCATTCTGTGAAGGGGCAAAAGATTAATTTAGAGAAGAGGGAAAAACTGTATGCTAATAGTTTTTGGTGGCTCTGTTGGTGAGCATCTAAGAATAGACCAAGAGTAACAATTTGTTAATTTGTATTCATTGATCAACTATGGTGTTACCTGCTGAATTTATCCCTGGTTGACAAGAACTTCTTCCAGTTTTGCAACCAAGCATTGATTTTCTAATACTCAAGAAGACATAATTGCTGACCTGAATGCAACAGCCTAGAATTTGAGAACTAACGATCAACAATACTATCAAGCAAGATTAGTTCTTGAGGAAGAATAAGAGATCACAGAAAGAATCAGAGGCTTGCCTATAGACCAAGAGGCTATTGTAGTGGAGAGAGTAGCTCAAAGGCCTTGAGAATAACTGAATCTTGATTTGTTACATTTTTGTCTTCAATAATCTAGCTGATAAAAGATTTACAAGGGGAGACAGAGCGAAAGGTCTTGTAAATTCTAATTTTGAGGATCTAGCGAAGCTTGATTTTAAACCCTAGACACCTTCCAGGTATAGACATTTTAAAACTGCTAGAAAACCTTCTCCCACTAAGTCTCCTCCTATAACTACTTTCAGTTCTTTGGTCTCACTAGGGACTGTAATTCCTTCTTTTGTAAATTTGTAGCCTTTGAATATTATCTTACCTTCGATGGCACAAAATCAACCTTGGGGGCAGGCTGTAGGGCCTTTGAATTTAGGAGAAAACCTAGGAAACTTACCCAAAGGCCATGACATCCTATCCAAATTTAGTGAGGATGGAAAGAAAACCCCTAAAGACCATTTAAATGATTTTAACGCAACATGTAGAGGTTTAGCCATAGCTACTCTAGAGGTAGCCGTCAGACTTTTTGTCTTGACCTTAACTGACTCTACAGCTGAGTGGTTTCATAGTCTTCCTCATGCCTCAATTATTGATTGGGATTCTACAAAGACAAAATTTTAAACTCGGTTTAAATCAGCTGATGATGCCAATACCATTTTGATTCAATTAAGTCAGATGAAGAAAGAGATTCAAGTTCCTATGAGGGAATTTGTGGCAAGATTTAATAAAGGAATTCAAGTTATTCCAGCTGCAAGTATACCAAATGATGAAAATCAAAAAGGTTTCTTTTTGAATGCTATGCCCCTTGAAGTTGCATTTCCTTTGAAAAGAGCTAGACCAGCAACTTTAGTAGCCACTCAAAATCTTGCCATTGAGCTTAAGAATGATCTAATAACAAGTGGTAAATGGAGAAAAGATGTTCAAGTGTCTAACTCTCAACCTTCTACCTCATCATCATTAGATCCTATGATTCAAAGACTAATGAATGACTTGATAACCATCAAATGACAATTTCCTAAATCTACTAGTCCCTATCAAGATATTCCACGCAAATATCCAGTTCAAGGATCTTCAAACTTAGGAAAATAGTTCAACTTACCTCCTGCTCAGCAGAGACTATAGATTGAACCCCCACCAAATAAAAGCAATATGTGTGTGTTCCATATAGTTGATGAACATGAGGGAAGTACATGCCCCAAAAGCATAAGATATGCTCAATTAGAAGCTAAAAAAGAAGCAGCAACGAAGGTGCTTGTTGAAGACATATCCTCTAAGGTGCCTGGTGACTCTAGATATTTTTACCTTGAATATGAATCAGACTCCAAAAAGGGTGGAGACATATTGGTGACTTTAGAGGATACATCTTACTTAGTTTTGACAAGGAACCAACATGGAGGAAAAGTAATCAATTGGGTAAATGCAACAGTTAAAAATAGTGAAGGATAGGCTAGTGATCATGCAAAGATTTTGAAACCAGGCATCCCCGAGGAACAAGTTTTGAAAAGGTTTGAATCTAATTCCCCTTTTAGTATAGTTGATTTTTGTAAAACATCAAAAATATAGATTTCTTCTACATAATATCTGAAAATGAACCCCTGGGAGTTAGATAAGCTGGTTAGCTATGTTAATGGTCCTCGTACTGAAACTGAGGTTCAACAAACAAATAATCCATGTTTTAAAGGTCATCCTATAAAGAAAGAAGATTTAGTAGAGCAAAAACCCACTGAAAAGTCTACTCCCACTATTCCCATTGGTTTGAAACCCAATCCTTTTTATGTGTCTCTATTCATTCATGGTTTTAAGCTAAACAACTATATTATTGATTCAGAGGTGTCAGACAATATTATGCCTTCGTCTGTGGCCAAAGCACTAGACCTTCCGATGACTAACACCTTTGGATGCTGTTATTCTATGGATGCCAAAAAAGTCCCGCTCCTAGGTCAAATTAAAGACACTCAGGTTGCTTTAGCAGCATTTCAAGATAAGAGGTTGAAATTGACCATCTCAGTAGCTGATATTCCAGCCAACTATGGTATGCTTCTTAGCAGAACATTTTGTAGGGATCTTGGTGGTGAAATAAAACTAGACTGGTCCCAGGCTATATTTCCTATAGGGAATAAGATAGTTACTCTTCTCCTAGAACCTAAATCCAAATATACAATTTTTCCCTCAAAAGATCCAAAATCCTAGATCCTGTATCAAGATTCTAAGTTTGCTAATTATGTTATTTTGTCAGGAGACAATGTTTCAAATCTAGTGACTGCAGATGAAGAAATTCCTTGGACACTTGAATTTGATGACAGTTGTTCTTCTACAAGCTCAGGGGCTGGAGTAGTCCTCATTTCTCCCACTGGACTCAAGTTTCCTTTTTCATTCAAACTTGAATTTGAGAACACTAACAATACATTAGAGTATGAAGCTCTATTGTTAGGGTTAGAAGAAGCTAAGAAGAAGGGAATTAAACTTTTAAAAGCTCATGGTGATGCGGAACTCATTGTCAAACAGGTCAAGACTATGTTTACAGTGAAGAATGAGAGATTGAAGCACTATAGAAATAGGGTGTGGGATAAACTCAAATGGTTCAAAGCCTTTTCAATTGAAGAAATTCCTAGAGAATTTAATTCAAGAGCAGATGCTCTTGCAGGGTCAGCATCTCTGCTTATACCACACCCAGATTTTACTAAGGATCGTTACACCATTGAAGTTATTCATAGACCCAATGTTTCTGACAATTCCTCTTCTTGGTAGGTGTTTAGAGATGATGCACACATAAATGAATTTTTGTAGGGTTTGGATAAGTTTTGAACCAATTATTATGAAGGGTCTGAGACTGAATGTCATGAATTTTGTACAGGGAAGGAATCCAACTCTTCAGAAGAAGTAATTCAACTCAAAGGAAATTCCATACCTAAAGGATTGGTTGAGTTGGAGAAGCTTTTTGGTAGGAGAGACTACTATTTGGATTCATCTGACATTCTAGAAAATATTCCCTTAGGTGAATATGAGAAAATTAATGTCAGTGATGAGTTCAATCCCAAAATGGTCAATTTAGGGGTGTGCTATGATGGAGATGAAAGAGGACGTTTCACCAAGCTATTGAAAGAGTATAATGATGTATTTTCTTGGACTTATGAAGATTTGAAGAATTTTAGGCAAGGACAGTTCACACACCATATTCCTTTGAAGCCCGGTACATCACTGTTTCACCAAAAGTTAAGAACATATAATCCAAAGGTGGCGGATGCCATTTTTAAAGAAATTGATAAGATGCTTCTAGAAAGAATTATCTTCCCAATTCACCATTCCATGTGGGTAGCAAACATTGTTCCTGTGTGGAAATGCAATGGAGAAATTAGAATATGTGTAGATTTTAGAAATCTTAATCAGTCTAGTCTCAAGGACAACTTCGCCCTGCCCATGATGGACCAAATTCTCCAAACTATTACTGGTTCAGAGATGTTATCATTACTTGATGGCTTCTCAGGCTATAATCAGATTGCTATTGTAGATGAAGACTAGCACAAAATAGCCTTTACTACACCATGGGGCACATTTTCCTATAAGAGAATGCCTTTCAGCTTAATTAACACTGGAGCCACCTTCCAAAGGGCCATGAATTCCACTTTCAGTCATTTGTTAAACAAGACCATCACCATTTACCTGGATGACATGAATATTTTCTCGAGGAGGCATAAGAAGCACCTAAAGGATTTAAGGGAAGTTTTACAAAGGTGTAGAGATCATGATGTTTCCTTGAATCCAAAGAAGCCAATCTTTTGTGTAACAGAGGGTAAGTTGCTGGGCCATTTAGTTTCTAAGGAAGGCATTAAAATCCACCCAGAAAGAGTCAAAGAAATCCAATAGTTGTGCCTACCTATTAATCAAAAGGGAATCAAATCCTTTTTTAGTCAAGTCAACTTCTTAAGGAAGTTTGTACCAAATTTCGCAGAGACATCAAAGCCCATGGTGGACCTGTTAAGCAAAAAGAATAATTTCAAGTGGGATGAACCAGCTATCAAATCATTTGATAAGATTAAGGAAGCCATAGCCAATGCTTCGACATTGATACACCCAGATTTTAAAAAAGATTTTGTTATCTACTGCTATGCATCAGAGCACACTATGTCAGGGGTGCTATATAAAAGAATGCTAATGGTGAAGAAGTCCCCATCTCCTTTATGAGTGTGCCACTCAAGAACCATGAGCTATGCTATTCAGAGATTGAAAAGTAGGCATTCATAGTAGTGAAAGCGGTTAAACAATTCTGATACTATATACTTCATTCACATTTAGTGGTTTTTGTTCCTAATTCAGCTGTTAAGACTATACTTACTCAGCAAGAAGTTGCAGTGAATAACAAAGCCAGTTGGGTTGCCAAGGTGCAAGAGTTTGATTTGGAGATTAAACCCACAAAGCTGGTGAGAGGACATGGTTTGTGTAAATTGATGGCTAAAAATCAAGAAGAACAAGATTTACCTAATTGCCTGTTTATAGCAACGACTAACTCATGGTTTTCAAACATAGCCTACTTTTTGACCTATGGAGAACCTCTAGAACATTTATCAGTTAAAGAGAGAAGAAATCTGAGATTGAAGGCAGCCAAGTATGTCATAGGGGATGGTGTCCTGTATAAAAAGGGGTTGGATGGTATGTTTTTGCGATGTGTTGACAAAGAACGGTAGCAAAAGCTATTGCAGTCATTTCACAATGAAGCATGTGGTGGGCACTATTCCTCCTCTGTGACAGCCTTTAAAATCTTGATAAATTGCTACTATTGGCCCAACATGTTTAAAGATGCGTACAAGTGGGTGGAAAATTGTGAAAAGTATAAACTTTTTTAGGAAAACCTCAGTTAGCTACTTTGCCGATAAGACCTGTGATTATTGAAGAGCCTTTTCAACAGTGGGGATTAGATTTTATTGGTCCAATAAACCCAACTTCTAGTGTTAGACACACACATATCTTGAGAGTGAATGATTACTTTACCAAGTGGGTAGATGCCATACCAATCAAAGTGACCACTTCTGAGATAGTGTGTAGATTCTTAAAAGAAAATATTGTTACCAAGTTTGGGGTTCCCCTGAAAATAGTAGCTAATAATGCTCAAAAATTCTCCTCTAGAGAAATTCAACTCTTCTACTATGATCAGGGTATAAAATTATCTCATTCATCAGATTATTTTTCATAGGGAAATGGCTAGGCAGAATCTACAAACAAGAACCTGATAAACATTATGAAGAAGCTAGTAGATGAGAAAGGGAAAGACTGGCACAAAAAGTTATACGAGGCATTATGGGTAGATAGGACATCTCCAAAGAGAGGTATATGTATGAAACCATTTGAATTAATCTTCAGAGTTGAAGCACAACTATCACTTCCACTAGAACTAGCCTCTGCTAAGTTACAGCGGTGTGTTGAAAATGAAGTCTTTCAAGATTCATTGGAGAAAAGGATTTTATACTTGTCAAAAATTGAGGAAGAGAGGGAAGAATTAGTTGATCACATTACTAGCCATCAGATGAAGGTGAAGGAGATCTTTGATTGCCATGCTAGGCCAAGAAAATTCATGGTGGGTGATAAGATTCTTCTCTGGGATAAGTGCTGAGAGCCAGGAGGAACACGCAACAAGTTCAAATCTCTCTGGAAGGGACCATTCGAGATCTCCCAAGCTCTCGGTCTGAATGCATTAAAATTGAAACATATTGATGGAGATGAACTTCCCCTATCATATAATGGATAGGATCTCAAGCTTTACCAACTATAAGTTTTTGTTTTCCTTGCTTGTATATAAAGTTTTGGCTTGTGTCTATAGGGTAGAAGTTTTTGTTGTGATGAGTCAGCCCTATTAGATAAAGTTGAAATTGTCTTGTCAAATAGAGATTCTAGATTCATCCCTTGGTCCTAAGCAGTCCTAGTCCCTAGTTAGAGATAGTTGTTACCTCCATTATTGCTAACTCTCAGTTTTGGTCTTGAAAGTAGTAGTCTTGAAATTGAAGTTGAACCAAAGTTTTCACGCAAGTTCAAGTTCAGGTTCAAACTTCTAAAATTGTAAGAGCATCCAAGTATTGTAGCCCCTAAGCCTGTTTATCCTTTTAGAGTTTTATCATTCCCAAAGATGAACTTGAACTTGAACCTTATCCTGAGTCTCAAGTTAGTTCAAGTTCATATGTCATAATATGGCAATTTTTCACATGAAGATTTTGGCGGCGTTGTCTTTTCTCCCAAAAGGAGGTTTCTATTTGTAGCACTTAAAGTAATTATTAACTTTTGGAAAGTGTCATACATGAATTGTCTCATTCACAAGATGACTCAAGCATTCAAATTTTGGCATGGACAAATGACGACGTGATGTAGAGGGGTCATAAATGTATAGATATGGCAATCAGGAATTTTTCCTGGGAGTTGAGATATTCATGCCAGATTAGTTGTTGGATTAATTAAGAATGGCCAGACATGTCGAATCAATCATTCCTCCATTAAAGCATTTATTATAAGCATGTTTCAAAGATTTAGCAAGCATTTCAAGGCATTCATGAATAAATAAGGAATGATTAGGCTTGTTTTTGTTAATTTTTTTCTGGAGAAGTGAAGAGCGAAGGAATTGTTGGTGAAGAATTTGCAGAAGACTGGTGCATAGTATCTTGGTGAGTTATCTATCTCCTTTATAGTTTCAGTTTTAGAAGCTTTTTTTCTTGCAAGTTTTTTCCTTGATTTCGATAAAATGTCATTGTTTCACCCCAAGCTTCCGAAGGAAGAAAATAGAACCCATTTACCAGTTTCCCTCCTAGATATAGGAGATACCTTCCTATTAAATGTTAATTTAGAAGAGGTCTGTGTTAGAGTTTGAAACGCATTTGAGGGTTCTTTTTCAAGAAAATTAGTAGGAAGCAGACTTTTAGAAGCCGCTGCTTTTCCTCCAACCCTCATTTTCCCCAAATTAGTACTGGAATGTGCCGAAAAATATGACGCCAAGAATAGAAGTATTAAGGATGCGTTAGGAGAGATCTTGGTCAAAATTTGTAGAGAAACAATAATGGCGGCCCTATGAATTCTAGAAAAAGATCCATATGAACCATGGATGTTTGTAGAAGCAGAACAAGTGTATGAAGCAGGAAAGAAAAAATAGAGTTCTTCTAGTACCCAAGTATGGCTTGCAAAATGAGAGAAAGGTAGGTCTAGACTGCTGAAGCCTATGACAATTGAGTATTTTTGTAAAGACATAGCTGATATGGTACTCCTTTTAAATAGGGTAAAAGGGAATCCTCATGCATTCTATTGGCAGAATTGGATGTTCTGTTTTATTCAGAAAATTATAGAGGGAGATAAATTTATTGATTGGGCAGACCTGATAGCAGAGAGACTTCATAAGGAACTCTTAAATGTTACTAATTTGTCTACATTTTACATGTCATCCTATCTGGTTTATGTTTTAGCCTATTGTAGAGCCTGGGAGGGGTTACCTCATGAGGTATGGACTAATGATATGAATGTGTATGATTATTTCACATGCTTGCAGAAGGAAAAATTTCCTAGTGTTTTCAAAATAGTAAATGATAGGTTTTTAAGGAGGTTGGTGTTCGAGCTACGAGGTAAATAAAATTCTAGAGTTTCTGAAGAGGCTCAACAGGTAGTCAATGTGTATGGCTATCATTTCATTCAATTATCAAAGTTTAGTTATCTCAGGGTAGGTGCATTTGATGGAGAGCCCTTCAAACTTCCTAGGTTCTGTTTAGATGACATAGTCCTAATGGAGTTATGTAGGCAATTAGTTCTAGTTGAGAAAAAGGCTGGAACCCCAAGAAAATCTTCAGGTATTATTTTCTTGATTGATTTAGGGCATTATAGATGTAAGAATTTCAAGGATGCTTTGGCTATGAAAGAGGAGCTCTATGCTTTTTGTTTGTAGACTTATATTCCTAGGGTGGATTTTGACTACTGTGGTTTTGCAGTAGAAAATCTCAAGGTACTCGAGACTTTTATGCACCTCCCAGAGCTAGAGGATTTTTGGATCGGTTGTCCGGATGAATTAGAGGTGAGAAAGAGATTATGGTCTCGGTTAACTTTGAGACAAATCATTACTTTTAAGCTGGATATGGACACTAATGGAATAGAGGAAGATAGTGAAGCTGATATTCTAGATTCCTTATATTTAGAGAAAGTTGAAGCACTTCCCATCCCTTAATTCAATTGGTTAGAGCCTGAAGAAGATCATCTGCATGATAAAATGAAGAGAGTAATGGAGAGAAAAGAAGCATGATTGTCAATGAAAAGGGTCTCTGATACTCCTTTGCAGTCCTCTAAAGGGCAAGTGAAAACCAAAAAGAAGTGTTTAGCAAAGAAATTATTTTTTTTGACTAACTTAAGTGTTGATCAACCTTGTTCAAGGAAAGCTAAAGATGAAGTCAAACCTAAACTTGAATAAATATCCTCAAAGGTTCAAGTTCAAGTTCAAGCTCAACATCCAGGTGAACTTGAAGTCTGAGTGACCTGGTCAAGTGCAAGGGTAAGGGAAAAGTCTCAGAAACAAAAAGCTATTCCTAGCGTCATCATGGATTTAGATGTTTTAGACCCTGATCCTGAAGTGGTACAATTAGAAGATCATAGTGTACCTGAGATGACTGATGATCAACATGCACCACAAGAAATAGAGAACACTCCCATGGACACACTAGAACTTCTTAGTAAGTATGACATGCAGAAGAAATTATCTGTTGTTCCATCATGGCTGGAAACCCTGACAAGTAAGAAAAGGAATGTCATTCCCCTCTCAGTACCTATTGATGATGTGGTAAGCAGATATCTTGGGAAATCATCCAAAGTTTAAAAGGTGAAAATGGAATCCAAAATTGATTTTGATGAAACCAGTGGCCGTTGGATGGCAGAGATTGCGAAGCTTGTGGATGATAAGGTTGAAGGAGAGGCTCCAACTCAAGATTTTTAGATATCCAAATTAGATTTGGGAAAAGACACCAGAGCCACCGATATGAGGTATTTCAAAGTGTAAAATAAAAAGATTGCCAGTAGGGTCTGGAAAGATGCTAGAGATAAATAGGATATGAAAGAAGCCATAAAAAGTATGCCTTAGTATATCAATGCCATTCAACATCCTAAACCAATTCCCCTAAATGAAATGCCAGCATCAATTGACATGAAATCCCCTGAAAATAAAAAATTTCTCGATGGGGTTTAGAGGAGGAGAGCAGTGAGTAAAACATTTGATGAATTGATAGAGCGTGTGAGAGGGAAAATTGTCAGGCATCTAGGCCTTATGGATCAAGCCTGTGCTGAAGAAGATAGTCAAGTAAAAGAAGCAGAGGCCAACATTGAGGAATGGAAGTTGGAAAAAAACCTCTTGGACCTAGCAGCTTCATTGGATTGATGAAATCCAAGAATACGGCTTGCAAAAGTTTCTCATTGAAAAGCCAGTCTCTGGATTAGATGACATAGTTCTCTATGTGATCAAAGAATGCATTGAGTGGAGGAATGACACTATAATCCTAGGAAATTCTGAAATAGGAAGTCTCATAAAGGGACTAAAAGCAGTTAACAAAATCCTTTCAAGTGATATTAAATGAATTTATCAGCAATGCCAAGAGGTTAAAGAAATGTCTGATCAGCCAGTTGAACAGGTGCTCAAAGGGGTAAATGCATGGTTTGATAAGCTCAAGAAGACAAGGACACCTACAGATGAGCATTTCATGAAGACTGCTTAGATGGAATCAATGATGATACTCCAACGAGATCATCTTGATATGCACTCAACTAAGATGCCTAAGATTAGAAGGGAGAAAGAGGTCTGGAGGTAGAGGATCGATTTCATTGGCCTGCCACATCATAAAGTCCTAGCCACACTTCAAGCCACAATCAAGGATTGGAAGTCAACACATCTCGCAACAACTTTAGTTTCCTAACCATTCGAGACACTTGGCATATTTTGAAATGCATCTTTTTTATCTCAACCCAGTTTTGGCGCTTAATGCTTAGGACAGTTATTAGTTTTAAGATTTTACTTGCAAGAAGACAATTTTTACTAAGTTAGTTATCCAAGGCCCTGCGTGGCTATATATTGCAAAACTTTAAACTGATTAAGGGTTCAACTCTCTGATATTTTTGGAACTATTTTCATAAGTCTATGTTTTAAGTTTTCTGAAACTGATATAATAGAACATATATGCTATCTTATGGTTTTATATATGTGATCAAGCTTTTTGGAATGGTAGATACTATTGTTTATCAAAGTATGGTTTGTTTTCCTATGGAAATAAATTATATTTGTTGAAGACTTGACTGTTATCATTGGTTGATTTTACACTTGAAGCAGCAGAGAGAATTAGTGGAAAATTGTAGTTTAATCAGTGAATCTTTTGATTATAATAGAAGTGAATGTTCTTTTATTCTACACATTCTTTTCATGATGATGGAATGAGTGTTTTTCCTTATGTGTTTTCTGGTTAAAGGCACACATGTTATTCATTCTTTGTTAATAAAATCCTATTGAAAATCCACTAGCAAGGTGTTGCACCTTGTGAATTTGCAGAGAGTTGGCTTTTAGCAACTCATTTGTTAGTATTGAGTTATTCTTTTCTTCTCTTCATTTTGTGAAGGGGCATAAGATTAATTTAGAGAAGAGGGAAAAACTATATGCTAATAAGTTCTATAATTAATTAAAATACATTTAATAATTATAATATATTTATTAATATTAGAATTACATTTAGATATAAATTAAAATTAATTATTAAACTAAATACTATTAGAATATTATTTTAAAGATTTTAATTATTATCATTCATATATAAAGATTCTTATAATTACATTATAATCTTGAATTTAATTAATTTTCTTGATTTCATTTTTTAAAAATAACTATTAGTATTTATAATAAATATAATAATATTAGATTTAGATTTATTTATAGCTAAAATTATAATTAATTTAGGCAAGTACAAGCCACTACGTGGCACTTGTTTTTGTTTATGTTTGTTGGGATATTTTTTGAAATATTTTGGGGGCAAGTATGTGTACAATACCTTAGGATAGATGGAAACATTCCATGTCTACAATGTGTCTATTTTTGTGCAACCAGATAGCATTATCTCATTTATTTTCTATGCCATGGTGCAAACTTTTAATTTTCCATATCAATTAAATCTAGCTAATCATAAAAAAATATCTACAAAAGCAAGACATCATCATTACTAACTATTTTTCATTTTTCTTACTAATTTATTCTTCCATCTATCTTTTCTTTTCTTAGTCCTTTTTATAAATTTATAAATTTTTCTCCAAATGTCATAAAATTTTCCCTAAGTTTTAAAGGGAGCATCGTACTACATCCATCCCTTGGTCCACTAGGGTATGGGTTTTTCTTAAGTTTCTTTGAAACAATGCTCTACATTATATTGTGTCAAAAAGTGCAAAATGTAGATGTGAAAAATGAGTTACTCGCCACGATGACACTTTTTACTATATATTCATTTATATTGTTCATTTGTTCTTTACGATTCGTTGATATTGTGTCTTTTAACTCATTAGTTAAATAATTTTAATTACTTAATTAATTGTTAGTTCCTGTCGTAGGCTGTAGAACTAGAGGCATCGACCTATTTTTAACTAGTGATTAAAGGAAATATTTTTGCCCATGACAATGTTTTTATCATATCATTAGGTCACAATAATGATGCAGGAGCATCCTGGGTGTAAGAGCAATCTTGCATCACCCAAAAATATTTCTATTTTTATATTCAATAAGGGCTATTTTGTGGAGAGCTGCTATTTATGAAAAGTTACTATTTTTGGTAATTTTCCTATGTGCTCAGAATGATCTGATTTCTTTCTTGGAGGTTCATTTTGGTCATATAAGTTTGCCAGCAAAGTTTCATGGCTAGATCAGGTGTAGTTTTGAAGATATTGAAGATTTTCGGTATTGGCAGCAGGGTACAGAAACTTTGAACTTAGTTTTGAAGGCTTTAGAGGCCCTGAATGAGGTCAAAAATTTGGGTGATGAGCACTTGCACTGGTCAAGCCTGTAGAGCACTTCTTGGCATTTCTAAAATGGGGTTATAATAGTCAATCGGGTCAACTGGTGAAGACTTATGATCTCCGGAAGTTGGGTCACCTGAAATGGCAGAAAATAATTTTCCTTCAAAATTTATGTTTGGGTTTCAAAAGTTATTTTGAGCCGACTTTGATGTAATAAATTGAAAAATAAAATAATTCTAAGTTTGGTCGGCCCTTAGGGCTAAATTTCTGGAACCTTCTCGGGCGGTGGAAATTGCCTCTATGAGGAAGGCTGTATTATTGTCTTAAGCAGTGGGGAATAGTTCTGGGTAGTAGATCTGGGTATTGATTCGAGGCTTTGTCCTACAGAATATTGTAAGGGAATGCCCATGTGGCTTAGAATATTGTAATTCTAAAAGTTTGTAATTCCACGTTTGTGGAGATAATAAGAAGCCAATTTTCTGTTCTTGCATATTATTGTTGTTGTTTCTCTATTTATGTTATGTGTTTCTGGATACAAATTCTTGAGTTCTTTGAACCCAACCACCTCAATCTGCATCTCTGTCAGCAATAGTTGCCTTCTGCTAAGAGCATCTGCAACCCTGTTAGACTTTCCACTTCTATGTTTCAAAACAAATGTATAACTCTACAAAAACTCAACCCATTTCAAATGCCTTTGATTCAATTTTCCTTGACTATTCAAATATTGCAAAGCTTGATGATCAGTATACAAAACAAACTCCTTAGGAAGTAGATAATGTCTCCACTTCTTTAATGCTTGAACTATAGCATAAAATTCCTGATCATAAATAAAATACTTCCTCTTGGCATCATTTAACTTCTCACTGAAATATGCAATAGGTTTACCTTCTTGGCTCATAACAGCTCCTATTGCAGTACCACTAGCATCACAATCTACTTGAAACACCTTATTAAAATTTGGAAGTGCTAAAACAAGTTGTTTTGTAACTTTTTGTTTCAATAATTGAAAACTCTTTTCTGCTCTTTTAGTCCACTTAAACTCTTTTCTATCCCCTCTCATTGTCTCAGTCAAGGGACCACAAATACTGCTAAAATTTTTGATAAAATTTCTGTAAAAACTAGCTAGACCATGGAAAGATCTTACCTCAGTAGCACTCCTTGAAGTAGGCCATTCAAGGATAGCCTGTACCTTCTCTAGGTCCATTTTTAAACCTTCTGCTGAAACTACAAATCCCAAATACACTAACTCTTTCTTCACAAAACTGCACTTCTTCAAATTAATCAACAATTTCTCATCTCTCATCTTCTCAAACACCATACGAATATGCATCATATGTTCCTCCAATGTCTTGCTAAAAATCAAAATATCATCTAGGTAAACAATGACAAACTTACCCAAAAATTCTTTCAAAACCTCGTTCATAAGCCGCATGAAAGTGCTCGGTGCATTGGTTAGCCCAAAAGGCATGACTAACCACTCATATAGTCCTTCCTTTATTTTGAAGGCAGTCTTCCATTCATCTCCTTTTCTGATTTGAATCTGGTGATATCCACTCTTCAGATCTATCTTTGAGAAATACACAGCCCCACTCAAACAGTCCATAATATCGTCCATTCGTGGCAATAGAAACCTATACTTGATTGTGATCTTGTTTATTGCTCTGGAATCTGTACACATCCTCCACTCTCCATTCTTCTTTGGTGCTAATACCGCTGATACAGCACAGGGACTCAGACTCTCTCGAATCAACCCCTTTTGTAACAACTCATGTACTTGTCTATTCAACTGTTCACTTTTTTGCTGGTGTCATTCTGTGTGCTGCCTTATTTGGAAAACTAGCTCCTGGAATCAAATCTATCTGATGACTGATCTTCCTTACCGGTGGTAATCCATCAGGTACATTATCAGATACAATATCCTGAAACTCATTCAACAAATCTGCAACCTCTACAGGTACATCCTCCTACTTCTTCTTTACCAACTTTTGGAATTAAAGCAAAACACACATGCTCATGCCTCATACCATCTAGGAATTTCCTTCCATCAACAAATGTTATTCTTGCATTACCACATATCTTTTCTTCGGTCTCCTTCAATGGCTTTAGCTTATGTCGCACTCCATCCTTTGTCAAGGAATAGGTATTTCGCATGACCATCGTGTACAGCACATCTGTCAAACTGCCATGGTCCTACCTAATAACATATGACATGCATCTATAGAGATGATATCACATAGTACCTCATCTTGGTACCCACCGATCTTGAACTTTTACCAAGCACTGTTCACTGACCATGACCTTGTGGTCATCCTGGACCCAGGCAATCTGATATGGATGTGGGTGTTTCTGTCTCTTGAGCTTCAACTTTGTCACCATCTTTTCTGACACCAAATTGTTAGTGCTTCCACTATCGATAATCACATCACAGCATTTACCCTCACACTTGCATCTAGTGTCGAACAGGCTCCTCCTTTGTTCAGGTTCATTCTCACCACTCAGCAAGACTCTTCTGTTAATTAGCATTTCTCCTCTTTCAGCATCTTTAGAATTTGATGATCTAGCATCTTCATCGACATGTGCAACTTTGGCCTGACCTTCATTTCTCCTGTCTATTTGCCCTTGGCACTGGGACATTCAAATGCCCTATGACCTTCTTCTCCACAGTGAAAACATGTTCCACGGAAGCCACCTCTTCCAGATCTTTGTCCTCTTCCTCTTCCCTCTCTAATCTCTATTATTCTGATTCTGGAAGCGATTGGAATTATTTCCTCACTGATTCTAACTACTACTGGCCTCATCATTCTTTTTCGGATCTTCATTTCAGCCACCATATGACCGTCCACCAGATCGTTCACCGCAACCTCTTCTATTTTGTCTGCTCTCAAACTTCTTGTCAGCTTTTCCTCTACTTTAAGGGCAAAATTGGTATGCCTCTTCAATACTATTCATTCGAACAAAATTCAGCTCCTCCTGAATGCTTGGCCTTAACCCATTAAGGTATCAGGCAATTTTCTCTTTATCAGCTTCTGCATGGCCTGTTCTGATGAGAAGTCGATAGAAACTCCTCTGTATACTCCTGAACAGATCTTCCTGCTTGCTTCAAACTTTGCATTTTTTAGTAGGTCAAGCTCATAATCAATAGGAATGAACTGTCACTTCAATTTATTCACCATCTGATCCCATCTCGTGATTTTCTCCTTTCCCCTTCTATTTCGCTCCAACTAAATCTCTTGCCACCATATCTTCGCATGACTTTTCAGTCTGGCCTTTGCAAATTTGACCCTATCAAGATCCTCAACATCTTCATACTCAAAATATTCCTCACATTCATTGATCCAGTCGATCAATTCTTCTGGGTTCAGATTTCCA
>BSBK01013776.1:0-47033 GCA_027943335.1 Chamaecyparis obtusa | reverse complement strand
TATATATATATATATATATATATATATATATATATATATATATATATATATATATATATGTACACACACACACACACACACACACACTAATGTATACTAATATATTGTATATAATATTACCTTTTAGCTATTATTTTTTTCTCATTTTTCCTGTATGATGCATTTGTATACGAATTGTGGATATTCTCTAGGAAACTATCTAAGGAAGATAGAGTAGCCGATCTTCGTCCTTTGGATCAAAAACATGATCTATAAAACTTAACCTAAAAATTCAGTTCTGCTAACAAAAATGTCTAATCATGTAGCAAGGTACAGAAGCTCAGGAAAGGTGTAACAAATTAATATGCAAATAATTTTTTTCGTAACAGTATTTTTTGCATTTATTATGATATTGATCTGATTTGATGCACCTTCGCTATTTGATCGATCCCTTCCCTTTCATTTCACTTGGTTTCTCATTTTTCACATCATGGGGACTTCCTAGGGGTTCTAACATGTGATAAGGTGTACTAGGACCCCTAGGGAGTCCCCATGACCCCTTTTGACATATTGGAATGCTCAAGTGTGTCTGAAGGGGTCCTAGGACCCCTTAAGACACACTTGAGCATTCCAATGTGTCAAAAGGGGTCATGGGGACTTCCTAGGGGTCCTAACATGTGAGAAGTGTGCTAGGACCCCTAGGGAGTCCCCATGACCCCTTTTGACACATTTGAATGCTCAAGTGTGTTCGGAGGGGTCCTAGGACCCCTTAAGACACACTTGAGCATTCCAATGTGTCAAAAGGGGTCATGGGGACTTCCTAGGCGTCCTAACACATGATAAGGTGTACTAGGACCCCTAGGGAGTCCCATGACCCCTTTTGACACATTGGAATGCTCAAGTGTGTCCGAAGGGGTCTTAGGACCCCTTAAGACACACTTGAGATTTCCAATGTGTCAAAAGGGATCATGGGGACTTCCTAGGGGTCCTAATGCGTGATAAGGTGTACTTCTACCCCTAGTGAGTCCCCATGACCCCTTTTGACACATTGGAATGCTCAAGTGTGTTTGAAGGGGTCCTAGGACCCCTTAAGACACACTTGAGCATTCCAATGTGTCAAAAGGGGTCATGGGGACTTCCTAGGGGTCCTAATGTGTGATAAGGCATACTAGGACCCCTAGGGAGTCCCCATGACCCCTTTTGACACATTTGAATGCTCAATTGTGTTCGAAGGGTCCTAAGACCCCTTAAGACACACTTGAGCATTCCAATGTGTCAAAAAGGGTCATGGGGACTTCCTAGGGGTCTTAACGCGTGTTAAGGCATACTAGGACCCTAGGGAGTCCCCATGACCCCTTTTGACACATTGGAATGCTCAAGTGTGTCTGAAGGGGTCCTAGGACCCCTTCAGACACACTTGAGCATTCCAATTTGTCAAAAGGGGTCATGGGGACTCCCTAGGGGTCCTAACATGTGTTAAGGCATACTAGGACCCCTAGTGAGTCCCCATGACCCCTTTTGACACATTAGAATGCTCAAGTGTGTCCGAAGGGGTCCCAGGAGCCCTTAAGACACACTTGAGCATTCTAATGTGTCAAAAGGGATCATGGGGACTTCTGAGGGGTCCTAACATGTGATAAGGTGTACTAGGACCCCTAAGGAGTCCCCATGATCCCTTTTGACATATTTGAATGCTCAAGTGTGTCGGAAGGGGTCCTAAGACCCCTTAAGACACACTTGACCATTCTAATGTGTCAAAAGGGGTCATGGGGACTTCCTAGGGGTCCTAACGCATGATAAGGCATACTAGGACCCGTAGTGAGTCCCCATGACCCCTTTTGACACATTGGAACACTCAAGTATGTCCAAAGGGGCCTAAGACCCCTTAAGACACACTTGAGCATTCCAATGTGTTAAAAGGGGTCATGGGGACTTCCTAGGGATCCTAATGCATGATAAGGTGTAATAGGACCCCTAGCGAACCCCCACGACCCCTTTTGACACATTGGAACTCTCAAGTGTGTCCGAAGGGGTCCTAAGACCCCTTAAGACACACTTGAGCTTTCCAATGTGTCAAAAGGGGTCATGGGGACTCCCTAGGGGTCCTAACGTGTGATAAGGTGTACTAGGACCCCTAGCGAGTCCCCATGACCCCTTTTGACACATTGGAGAAAATAATGCAATGATCAAGAAGAAAATTGGCTATGGAAAAATGTTCAGTTGAGGAGAAAATAATGCAACGATCAAGAAGCAAATTGGCTATGGAAAATCTAGTTATGAATTCTGTTAAGAATGAAACTATTAAGGAATTACATGAATCACAAACCATGAAAATAACCTTCTGCAACAAAGAACATTCAAGCTATAGAATTTATTAACTCTGAATTTAAATGTCTTATCAACATTCATGGAAGAGATTTCATTAGCATCTATGGAAGAAATTTCATTAGCTTCAGACAAAATCATCTAAAAAAATTGATTAACTTCAGGCAAAATCATTTAAGACGGACAAAAAAAAAATCATATTACTCAGAAATGGCAGAGAAAGAAAATGAGATAAACCAAATTTATCAAATTCTTGCAATCCGCAGCTTCTCTCTAAGCGCAAAATGACAATCCATGGAGCCAAAATTACGGTAAAAATTAAATTCTTGGAGTAAGTCATTCAAAAATGCGCAAAATACTGTAACACATGATGATTTATAGAGAATTTATGATGGACTATGCTGTGCAAAAGCCCACAATCCTTGTCATATCTCAGAGTACTGATGAGAAGCAATGGAGAAACTCTGAGACAGAGGTGGCACTGACATTGAAGGGGCAAGACATTCTTCATAATATCAGGATGACGCCATTGAAACAGTAAGGCTTTCCTCATAATGTCGCACCACCGCTGATATCTTCTTTAAATTTATTAATGCGGTCAGTTCTACGACGGTTGCATAATTTCCAGTACAACTACTCATTTTACCAAACCCTTCCCCGCTCTCCATAATCTTCGACTAGTTCAAAGAACCATCCGGTTGTTCTTGTTTAACCTCCCAATGACTCTGTTGAGCTGTCAGATTATCAACAGGCATGGTACAATTGTCCAGTGACCAGAATCTATTTGAGAACCTTTGCAATTTAGCATTCCGGTTGAAAAAGTAGGGAAAGATACCATTTCACAGCCACAGGCAATGGAAATAGAGTGATTCTCTTGCTCTCTGCTTCTATAAACCACCTTCAGTGAACTATTCTTTAAAGCCTCCATTTCTACGTAGCTAGGTTTTTGGCGCCTGTAAAAGACACAACTATGCCCCTGTAGGGACTCATGCTCGTGCTCAGAATCATATTATTTTCATGCATTCCCTAACATTTAATACAAAGACTTAGCTAGCCACCTTTAAAGACCTAGAAGAAATGAAAAATAAAAATTAGGCCAAAAATACATACCGCATTTCTGTATGTAGTACCGTCAGCTTCAACAATCTAGTTGGCTTCCTCTACTAAGGCACGAAGAACTTCATTAATGTCTGCTCTGGGAGGAAGATTATAATTTCCATATTTCTGTAAGCCCTAAAATTTTTTTGTCATTATTGCTCTCTGCCTCTGGTCTCTCAATTTAGTCATCTCCCTCTCTGCTACACTCAGCTTAGCCATCCTTACCTACTCTTTAATAGAGATTGTCCAAAATTTGTATACAAAGACATCCTATAGGAAAAAATGAAAAGTTTCCCAGAGAATATCCACAATTTGTATACAAAAGCATCATACAGGAAAAAAGACAAAAAATTAATAGCTAAAAGGTAAAATTTATCATTAATGCCAGTAGTACCAAGGTCATACCCACTGTCAAATCCTGACCTATGACGTGCAAAAGGAGAAAAGCAAGTAAAATGAAAGGGAAGTATTGATCAAAAAGCGATGGTGCATCAAATCAGATCAATATAATAATAAATGTAGAAAATACTGTTACAGACAAAAATATTTGCATATTAATGGGAAAGAGTGGGAAGAGCTCCTTGGACCCATGAAAGAAGTTATAGATAAGGAGGAAGAGCTAGGAAGGGGAAATCAGCAAAGGAAAGAAGTAAGATATGTGTGTGAGCCTATGTCAGATGATGATGATGAGTACTCACCATCTAGTAGTAGCTCAAGTAGTGATAGAAGCTCTTCAGTGCACATGTAGAATGACACAAAAAATTCAGATAGAGAAGTAACAAGTGTTGTGGAATTATCCATAGAGCAATGTGAAATGAAGCCTCAAATTGGTTCATTAGCAGGCAAAGAATTTGGTCATGCACTTCATTCTAGCACCACAAATATTTTTATTAGAAATGCCTATTCATCAATGGCCTTGAATTTATATGACTTGGGAAACCAGGTTACTCATGTTGGGCAATATCCCTCAAATGTAAGTTCATTGCCACCTTTGGCAAGGTAGTCTCACTCCTCATTTTACAACAAAGGGCAGCCATCTATGGTCCAAGGTTTTAATTTAGTTGACAAATGGAGAGCTTCTCAAGGTACTGATCTCTTTCATAGAGAAGTTCTTGATTCATCTCAAGGTTCTTGTTTAGGTGACCAACTCCTTCGAGGTCCACAAATAGACCCATTGATTTCCCAAATTGGTAAAAGGGTAGATGCAATTTTAAAAAGAGTATCCCAATTGAAGAGAAATGGAAATTCCAATGAGCATAAAGTTAAATTGTAGATCCAATGGGTGTATCTCCTCCACCGACAAATATAACTGCTTCCAGAGACTTGAGTTTAAATGGAGACTATCTGTTCCCAAACATGCCCCAGTCGAGCAGATGAACCAGATGTTGCTTGAGTAAAGAAGATAGTGGTTTATTAAAGCATCTGCATTATCCCACTTGCTATCAGTTACTACTTTTTGAGCAGCTTTCCAGTTGCTTCTGTGCGGGATTCCTGTAATATATAATATCCTCATGCAAGTACATGCCATTTTTTGTAAACATTTTCAGTTCTAAAGTGTTAGTGAGCAATATAAAAGAAAAGGTTATTGCATGTGTTATTTAGACACATATCAATAAATTAGGAAACCATTTTTCTCCCATTACATGGTAGAAATGCCTAGATTCACTTTGTCGGTATCAATAAGCCGCAAGATGAGGGAAGAAATATATTTGTGAAGAGGAAGTACAAATGTTACTATCCAAAACCATTTGGAGAGTAATATTCTTCTCCTGATTGTAATACGAAACTCAAAATGCAGAAGACACCAAATAGTTGGGGCATTTATTTCCTATGACCTATGTCAATTTCAGTTCAATTCCTAAGGATGATATTCTCAATGTGTAAAAATAAACTGATGTGTTATTTTAAAATGGTGTTGACTAAAATTTATGAACATATGTCAAATATCCATTGTTTCTAGAATTTGAATTAGAACTAGTGGCAATATAATCAAATTTGTGAATTTCACATCCACTCATTGGATGTTAATCAAAAGTACAACATAGTAATATTTTTGAACCGATAAACAATCTTAGTCTTACTTCAAACCTACTCCTGTGTATGTGGGTTCTAGGAGGTATCTACTAAACAATGTGTGGATCTGTAATGTCCCTATCCAGGACCTTACTCACTTTGCTTAAAACTCCTAATTAGAATTTGGATTTCTAATGCCTGTTGTGATATTATTTAAGTTTGCCTTGCTCCTTACTGATTAATATTGTAATGAATTGGTTATCCTTCCCCTTCTCTCTCTCTCTCTCTCTCTCTCTCTCTCTCCTATACTCTCTCTCCTTCCCCTTCTTTGTCTATCCTACTCTCTCCCCTTCCCCCCCCTCTGTCTCTATCTTTGTCTGTCTCTTCCTCCCTCTCTCTCCCTCTCATAATCATATTCTCTCTCTCTCATCACCCTCTCTCTCTATCTCGAGCTATCTCTCTCTCTCTCTCTCTCTCTCTCTCACCTTCTCACTCTCTCTCTTCCTCAATGGCCGCCCATGAATTTTTTAAATGGCTGATTAATTTCCTTTGCTTCTTTCAATGGCCATCCATGATTTTTCTACAATCTTCCAACCTTTCGTACATAGTTGTAAAATACATATTAATATATTATACATATAAAATAATATATAATATATGATATATAATGTAACATTTAATATTAATATATATTAAATAATATTTAAAATGTAAAATGTATATTATATAATATTTAATATATAATATTATATATAATATATAGTTTTTTATATATAATATATCATATGAAGGATGGAGAAATGAGAGGGAGAAAGTGGAGGGAAAGTGAAAATTCAAAATTATGCCGTCATATTCGGGTACCCAAAAATTTCGGGTACCCAATTAGGCTCGGTATTGCTTTGTGCACCAAACCTACATGGTCAACTATTGAAATGTCTCAAATACATGTTTTTCCCCTATTTCTCTGAGTTCCAGACTTTGACAATGTAGTTGACGACTTTTTTTTCACCTGAATTTGATAAAATGAAAAGGGTATCTTAAGGAGATTATCAGCTTTCTATCGATATAATTGTTGTCAAATTTTGAATTCGGTAAGTAATTATTAGTTATTTTCTAATTGAGCTGCCTGTAAAGTGCTGATTTATATACTGATTGAAAAATAAATATAACTTTCAGACGGTATAATATTTTTGAAATCTGAAAAAAAAATAAATTTGAATTTTGTAAAGTTTTGAATGAGTTAAGGTGGTTAGACACGGGAGTTTTTTAATTCTGAAAATGTTGTAGCAGAAAATTCATAATTAATTAGTTTTTTGGAATAAAATTACAAAAAAATATGCGTCACATCCGGGCACGAGTCTACTACTTATATATAAAATCTTATAATAAAATATTATCATTTGATTATGATTAAGGTGGTCGACATACACCTACTTCTTATTTTTTTCCTGAAATTTTTGTACTGCTACATTGAAATCTATACTTTTCACCAATCATACTAACTTTTTCTCAAAAAAGGCCTAGTAGTTTAGAAACTACAGTAAATTTTCTACAAATTCTATTCTTACAAATTTTTGATATTAGGTTCATAGCTAGTTGAAATTTTCACTTCAAGTTGACTAACCCTGATTTGCTGATTTTTCATTGCCACTTAAGGGCATAGTTTGGCCCCTCATGATCTTGCACATACCCTTATATACATTTAAATCTATACATAAATTTAGTGTATTCTTAATTTAGTACCATGTATTTTGATGTAATCATAACCTGTATGTGTCCTGTAAAACATAAATTGCATTTCTTTACATCTATAAAATACATACGGGTTTTGAAAATTTTGAAATGTACTTTTTTCTTTTCAAAACCCAAGTAGGTTATGATGAACACAAAAAGCCGTACACATTTTAGGCTTGTAAAAATGGTTAGTAAATGAGCCTGAGGCTTGAAAGAAAATTTTCGCTCCATTTTAGTCCCTTTACACATTTTTTCATCTTCCAACATTAATTCTTGATTTCATCCTCATTAGGTTTTCAAATGATCAAGAGGGTATCTCTAAAATTACCACCATAAGCTTACACATATTCTCAAATTTCTAACCATATAGATTTTTCAATTTTTGGATAACATTAACATATTAAAATTTAATTTTCTTTACCAGTGTCTTGATAGGCCTCACAGACATATGTCTACCATTTTTTTAATAACTTTTTATGTACTCAACCAATTGCAAAATATTTTTAATTGCATATTATTGTTATACATTTCAATCAATAAACTTTAAAAAAATATTACATTTTTTATTATTTTGATGCAAGTTATGTCCAACGCACAAACAGGTACCAAATTTTCAGGATGTGGTCACTTCAAAAAATCATTAAAAAAAAGTACTCAAAAAAATTATGAAAAATTACAAAACTTATCGATCTCATTCTTACCTACCATCCTACCAAATGGTTTATCAAAATATTAAATCTAACTATACCTTTTGTTGAGCGCACGGAAACAACTATGTTATGTTTTTCTGAAAAAATCAGGAATAGTTTTTCGTGCGTGGAGGGTTTGACCCTCTTAATATTACCCATTTGAAAAATAATTTAGTAGTTTAGAAACTAGATTCAGACTACTATGATTATTATTATTTACAAACCTTTTAATTTTTAGTGCAATACCCTCCAATTTCTCTTTCAAGTTCAAGATTACTCGATTTCAAAAAAAAAGTTGCCACTTATAGCCCCCTTTTTGCACACCATCTTGGTGCACTTACCCAAAGATTGTGATGCACTTTTTTTAGTTATTCAATCAGGCAAGCCAAATGATATTGAGGATTTTGTTATAAATCTCAAGGTCTAACACCTCATAATATTACAAGCCTCAAATGTTCAAGGTCTAAAATGGATTGAGTAAATCTTCTATTAAAAGTAAGAGTGAACCCATGATTCTTCTTATGAATAGCAACAATAGCAGCCTGGCCTTTTACATGAACAAGGTGAGATGTTATTTGAACAATGTCTTTCTCAAGAGTATTTTTTTGAGGAATGCAATAGTCAAATTTCTTGTGGAATGGTCCTATTGCATGGTGTAAATGAGTGAAAAGAGTCAAGACAATTTTTTTATTATACTAGTTCTATAAATAATCCTCAACTAAACTTATATCACATGATGGTCTACAACATTTGATAGTTATTAAGGTTCTTGAAGAGTAAGGATTTTAATGCCTCCACACCAGGCATATAATCTCTTGTATCATTGCGTCAAAGAGTTCCTAAGGTAGATACAATTATCTCAAAACCCAACAACTACAGACTTATTTTGATCCCTCAAAATACCTCAATTTAAATTTCCCTATTAGGAAAATTCCTTCAAAGTTACCATATAGGACAATAGCCACACTACGAAGATAAACATAATTTGGAAGTGAAGCATAAAAGTAAATTTGGGTTACCCTTTCAAGCCTAAATTATTACAAAGAAAGAATACACAAATTTGACAATGTGAAAGAAGGGAAGAAAAATAGAAAAGATGATGACTAATTTTATTTCAATTGAGAAACAAAAGGAAAGAAAGAAACAGTCTTTATATTGATGTCCACAAAAGCTGAAAATAGGTTAGTGAAACTCAAAGAGGACATTCAATTATAAGAGATAAGTACAATGTTAAAAATGCCCTACTATTCTTTGTTGCTTAGTTAGAAGCCTTGGAATGAATACCCAATCTTTGAGTGGTGCTAAGTTAAATACAGATGTACCTACCAATCATCTACCAAGAGTTGATTCCTGAGGGTTGGTTTTTGCTATTTGGTTGGAGCTTTAGCCGACTGGTAATTGTTGCTTCAATCAATTTGTTTCCCAAAGTTTGGACCCTTAGTTTCTGAAATTCTAGACTCTTTTATAGAAGTACAATGCATTCAACCAGTTGTAGTTGAAGTACAACCTAATGTGATTTGAATTTCTCTAGGTTTACCAAATAGTCACCCATGTTTAGAAAGCCTAAGCATTTGAAGGGGTAACCATGATATTTCCCCTTGAATTGGAAATGGAGTGGAAACATAAATTTTGTGGTGTTTTGGGCCTTGAATTTTTTTTAATAACTTGAATTTATGAAGATTTTTGGAACACTTGGTTATCTTTCTTCTAAAAGTAAGACCAAGAATATTGTCATTCTTAATTTGAGGAAGAGTTTGATAGTATGTGAACCTCTTCATCACATTCCCACTAATGATGAATCATGTTTATCAGATATATGATAGTTTTATCCATAACATTGATGGACCTTCTAGTTCCTTCTTTCATGTATTTTTTGTCTTTGATTTGAAGCAGCATTGGTTCTATTTTGGAATTCATATTGCCTGCCCACTTTCATTTGTATGCTTGTTCCCATGAGTCCTCTTCTATATAGATCTTTGTAGATATCACACTTCTTATTTTTGGAATTGTCTTTGGTGTTGTCTCAAGCATTTCCTCCATTGTTCTAATTTGTAATAATTAACTTTCTATTTTTCATGATATAAATTGTATAATTTCTAACTTTTGGCCAAGGAGCAATTGTTAATCAATTCTTTCACCTATTGATTAGAGAACTACTACATTAAAAATGGTTCTTTAGAAATGGTGATATTATTTTATCAATTATTGTCTACTTTTATCATTTTTAACAATGAGTATGATCTTCTTTGTTTCAGGTAGCTATTGATGTTGTTTTCTCTTCCCAATATTTATTATTTAATACTTGCATATTAAGAGAGTTGTTGTTCTTGACAAGCACTACCATGCACCTACTCCTATGTAACTTTTAAACTAAAAATACATGATTGACACTTTCACACATTATGAAATCAGTTATTATAGTTATTTGTAGTATAACTCCACTTCCTTGCATGGTTCCTAACTTATTATTGAATTAATAATGGGTATTTGTAGATAGCATAATATTGCTTCCAGGTAAAACATAAAAGAAATTAAAGAAAAGAACAATTTTTGCACCATATTCTTTTATAAGTAGGATCCTGTCATGTAATATGTCTTGAAGGATTATTCAGTTAGATTGTAAACAAAAAAATAACCATTTCAATTCTTGGAATACAAAGGAATGCCTCCATTGGAGAATATGAAGTAATAAGTTTTATTAGAGAAGAGCCAAAATACAATAGTAGATATGAGTGTGCAGATAAGATATTTTTATTGTAAGAGAAGCATGGTTATCTCTAGCTAAAGCTAGATCAGTTTGTGAAAAAAAGTAAACCATAAAGAAATAATAATTTTAATTGTATATGTCTTCTTGAAAAAGTGCACAGAAGTGTAGTTTAGTTTGTTAAACAAAGAAAAACATAAAGCGATGATAATTCTAATTGTATATATCTTATTACAAAAATGCACAGAAGTTGTAACAAAATAATTAGATGTACTACTTATACTTCAATGTTCAACATACAAAGTTAATTTTAGTGATGTTTCCTTCCTAAAAAATTTGTCTGGTTAGGGATATTCAAATTCATGAAATGAGACAAAAAGAGATTGGAGGCCTGCATTAGATGCAAATCCAGGGGCATAAGATCTCTTAAACAAAGAGAGGCAATATGCATCCTTGCATTGATGTTTTTTTCTCCCTTTATTTTCTCCAACATAATGAATATTGAATACTTTTTTATTATTTCATGAACATTAGGTCTTAGGTGGATTCATTTTTTATAAGAAAATTTAACATTTATAAGCTTCGTTTAGGGAAAGATATATATATTTTTAATTGAATAAAATATAATTGAAAAAAAAATAGATTAAACAAAGTTGTAAGAGAATAAAAATAAATATTCATGTACTATTGAACAATAATCTAAACACCAAACAAGAGTATGAATCAAATTGATACAAAAATCCAAGTGTTATATATCAATTGAACAAGAATTACATTTCAAATTTGAAGAGATTCTGGAGCTCTCTAGAGCATTGTACATCTTTAACATGCATTTGTACAAACTTATGTTTAATCTCTTCCAAAAGCTTGCTGAGCAAGAAATTGAATTCTATGCATCTTTAGTTTCTTTTGAATTTATCGATAAGTGAACATTTTGACTACTTGACTATTTTTATTTTTTATTTTCATTGAGTTGCATGTGAATCTTTTTGGTTATTAATATGACATAATAATTGATGAAAGATCTATCTTTATGTGAATAATAATGCTATCCTAAAAAATGATCATTTAATAGACATTTATGTGAAATAATGTATAGTACTAAGCTTTAACCAAAAAAGAGGCAAAATAAATATATACAATTGAATCAACTTTGAATATCTATTTAATTTCATGCCATACATATATGTCCTATATAAAATACATATTTAAAATAATACTTTCAATCTGTGAGTACAAAATAAAAATAAGAAGAAAATCCATATGCATCCACACTTGAGAAGTGAAGCGGAGGGAATATTTTGAGGTGGAGAGGAAGGGAATAAAATAAATTTATTAAAATTTAATTTTTGGAACATTTTGATCAAGATTGAAAATAATTTCATCCATGATCTTGAAGCACTGAAATCGACATTTTTTGTTGAAACATAATACTCCAATAACAATTGCAAATCCAAATCCAAAACTCTTCCCAATTCCCACTTCCCACCACGAATCATCCCACTATTCATCATTTACATCTTCATTGTGGGTAAAATTTGGAGAAAGAAAATTTGTGTTGATCTGAAGTCCACAAATATGTGCATTATTTGAAAATGAACTACCAGTAAATGTAAGAAATTGACCTCCTACTGGTATTCTACCAGATAGATTATTATAAGATACATTGAAATAACTCAAATATGTAAGAAGTTGTAGCTCTTCAGGAATATCTGTAATAATATTGTTCCTTGAGGTATCAAGTGACTCCAATTTCACAAGATTTCCAAAAGAAGTGGGAATTTTTCCATTGAGATGATTCCTTGATAAATTGAGTGATATTAGACCAATGAGAAACCCAATGCTTTCAGGAACATTATCGGAGAAGTTGTTGCTAGAGAGATGAAGACATTGAACCATTGCCAAAGATTTTTCATACTCTAGAAATTGGCCTTTGTTAACTATTTCCATTTTATCTATATAAGACATTGAACTAGAATTTGAATATTGAAGGACATATGAGCTTTTTGTTTGATTTTTCATTGCTTTCAAGTTACTCAAACTACTTGGAATAGCTCTAGACAAATTGTTATTTGAAAAAATCAAGAATTGAAGATGTTGTAGTTTTGTCAATTGTAATGGTATTTCACCCATGAGATTATTTGATCCTAGTACTAAAATTCTAAGATCAATCACATTGTCACTCTTAATTTCTTCTGAAAGTAAGACCAAGGAGATTGTCACTCTTAATTTGAGGAAGAGTTTGATAGTATGTAAACCTCTTCATCACATTCCCACTGATGATGAATCTTGTTTATTAGATCTATGACAATTTTATCCATAACATTGATGGACCTTCTAGTTCCTTCTTTCACAGATTTTTTTTCCTTGATTTGAAGTAGCATTGGTTCTATTTTGGGTTTCATATTTCCTACCCACTTTCATTTGTATGCTTGTTCCCATGAGTCTTCTTCTATACAGATCTTTGTAGACATCACCCTTCTTATTTTTGGAATTGTCTTTGGTGTTGTCTCAAGCATTTCTTCCATTGTTCCAATCTGTAAAAATTAAATCTTTATTTTTCAAGATGTAAATTGTATAATTTCTAACTTTTGACCAAGGAGTAGTTGTTAATCAATTCTTTCACCTATTGATCAGAGAACTACTGCATTAAAAAGGGTTTATTAGCAATAATTATATTGTTTTATCAATTATTGCCTTTGTTTGTCACTTTTAGTTGAATAAGTATGATCTTCTTTATTTCAGGTAGCTATTGATGTTTTTTTTCTCTTCCCAATATTTATTATTTAATACTTGCAAATTAAGAGAGTTGTTGTTCTTGACAAGCACTACCATGCACCTACTCCTATGTAACTTTTAAACTAAAAATACATGATTGACACTTTCACACATTATGAAATCAGTCATTATAGTTATTTGTAGTATAACTCCACTTCCTTGCATGGCTCCTAACTTATTGTTGATTTGATAATGGGTATTTGTAGATAGCATAATATTGCTTCTAGGTAAAACATAAAAGAAACTAAAGAAAATCACAATTTTTGCACCATATTCTTTTATAAGTAGAATCCTGCCATGTAATATGTCTTGAAGGATTATTCAGTAAGATTGAAAATAAAGAGATGACCATTTCAATTCTTGGAATACAAAGGAACTCCTCCATTGGAGAATATGAAGTAATAAATTTTATTAGAGAAGAGCCAAAATACAATAGTAGATATGAGTGTAGATAAGATATTTTTATAATAAGATAAGCATGGTTATCTCAAGCTAAAGCTAGACCAGTTTGTAAAAAAAACTAAACCATAAAGAAATAATACTTTTAGTTGTATATGTCTTCTTGCAAAAGTGCACAGAAGTGTAGTTTAGTTTGTTAAACAAAGCAAACCATAAAGAGATGATAATTCTAATTGTATATATTTTATTACAAAAATGCACAAAATTTGTATAAAAAAATAATTAGATGTACTACTTATACTTCAATCTTCAATATACAAAGTAAATTTTAGTGATGTTTCCTTAATTCCTAGAAAAGTTGTCTGGTTAGGGGTATTCAAATTCATGAAATGAGTCAAAAAGAGATTGGAGGCTTGTATTAGATGCAAATCTAGGGGCATAAGATCTCTTAAACAAAGAGAGTCAATATGCATCCTGGCACTGATGTTTTAGTCTCCCTTTATTTTCTCCAGCATAATGAATATTGAATACTTTGTGATTATTTCATGGACATTAGGTCTTAGGTGGATTTGTTCTTTATAAGAAAATTTGACATTTATAAGCTTCGTTTAGGGAATGAATTTTTTTTTAATTGAACAAAATATAATTGAAAAAAAAAACTTGATTAAACAAAGTTGTAAGAGAATAAAAATAAATATTTATGTACTATTGAAAAATAATATAAACACCAAACAAGAGTATGAACCAAATTGATACAAAAAGCCAAGTGTTATATATTAATTGAACAAGAATTACATTTCAAATTTGAAGAGATTCTAGAGCTGTCTAGAGCATTGAACATCTTTAACATGCATTTACACAAACTTATGTAAATAATATCTTCCAAAAGATTGTTGAGCAAGAAATTGAATGTTATGCATCTTTAGTTTCTTTTGGCTTTATTGATAAGTGAACATTTTGACTACTTGACTATTTTAATTTTTTAGTTTCTTTGCATTGCATGTCAAGCTTTTTGGTTATTACTATTCACATAATAATTTATGAAACATCTATCTTTATGTGAATAATAATGTTATCCTAAAAAATGATCATTTAATAGACATTTATGTGAAATAATGTATACTACTAAGCTTTAACCAAAACAGAGGCAAAATGAATATACAATTGAATCAATTTTGAATATCTATTTAATTTCATGTCATACATAGATGTCCTATATAATATACACTATTTAAAATAATACTTTCAATCCATGGGTACAAAATAATAATAAGAAGAAAATTCATATGCATCCACACTAGAGAAGTGAAGGGGAGGGAATCTTTTGAGGGGAAGACGAAGGAGAATAAAATAACTTTATTGAAATTTAGTTTTTGGAACATTTTGATCAAGAATGAAAATAATTTCATCCATGATCTTGAAGCAGTGAAAGCGGCATTTTTTGTTGAAACATAATACTCCAATAACAATTGCAAACCCAAATCCAAAACTCAACCCAATTCCCACTTCCCATCATGAATCATCCCACTGTTCATCATTTACATCTTCACTATGGGTAAAATTTGGAGAAAGAGAGGACAAACAATTTTTGTTGATTTGAACTCCACAAAGATGTGCATTGTTTGAAAATGAACCACCACTAAATGTAAGAAACTGACTTCCTATTGGTATTCTACCAGATAAATAATTATAATATACATTGAAATAACTCAAATATGTAAGAAGTTCTAGCTCTCCAGGAATATCTCCAATAATATTGTTCCTTGATATATCAAGTGACTCCAATTTCACAAGATTTCCAAAAGCAGTAGGAATTTTGCCACTAAGTTGATTTCTTGATAAATTGAGAAATTTTAGACCAATGAGGAACCCAATGCCTTCAGGAATATTACCTGAGAAGTTGTTGCTAGAAAGATCAAGACATCAAACCATTGCCAAAGATTTTTCATACTCTAGAAATTGGCCTTTGTTAACTATTTCCATTTTATCTACATAACTAGGCATTGAGCTAGAGTTTGAATATTGAAGGACATCTGAGCTTTCAGTTTGATTTTTCATTGCTTTCAAGTTACTCAAACTACTTGGAATAGCTCCAGATAAAATGTTATTTGACAAAACCAAGAGTAAAAGATGTTGTAGTTTTGCCAATTGTAATGGTATCTCACCCATGAATCTATTTGATCTCAATACTAAAATTCAGAGATCAATCAACTTATCTAGCCAATTGGTTTGACTCAAGGTAAAGAGTTGACAACTTTGATAGTCCACCTAAAGATCTCCATGGAATTGTGCCTCTTAGCAAGTTATAAGAAAGATCCAAGTAGGTCAATGAGCACATATTTCCAATAGTAGGAGGGATAATACCTTCAATTTTGTTATCCCAAAGATCCAATTTTGTGAGTGAGGACATATTCCCAATAGAATCTGGAATCACTCCTCCCACATTTGAATTGCCTATAAAAAGGGTGCTAAGTTGGGAAGCATGCGGCGCAATGAAGGAGGTCAATGAGCACATATTTCCAATAGTAGGAGGGATAATACCTTCAATTTTGTTATCCCAAAGATCCAATTTTGTGAGTGAGGACATATTCCCAATAGAATCTGGAATCACTCCTCCCACATTTGAATTGCCTATAAAAAGGGTGCTGAGTTGGGAAGCATGTTGCGCAATGAAGGAGAGGTTTACTTTGAGATTGGGGTTGTAGTACAAGCCAAGGTTTCTCAAGTGGGGAAGACCTAACACAATGGAAGGGATGGAATCATGGAGACTATAGTTGTAGAGCTCGAGGGTAACCAAAGATGTAAGGTTTGAAATCCAGATGGGAAAGGGTTGGTGGGCGACGTCACTATCACTAAGGTAGAGATGAGAGAGGGAGGTGAGGTTTACAAGAGAAGAGAGAATTGTACTTGACACCCTAGACATCCATAGTGTTGTAAGGTTGGTGAGGGACACAACATTCTCTACCACACCATCACCTCCACTTGTTACATTCACACCGTACATGTAGAGCTCCTCCAAGCCTCGTAAATTTCAAATCCATGAGCCCGATTGCCTCAACTCCAGATTATTATTACCAGAGATGTCTAGAATTTTCACACTTGACAGGTTGCCAATCTCACTTGGAATTTGGCCCGTAAGATGAGGATTGTAGGAGATGTCCAGAAATTCCAAGCTAGACATGTTGCTAATCTCATTTGGAATTCGGCTAGTAAGCCCACAATCAAGGAAGCTCAAATGCGTCAATCTGGTGAGGGTCGGGAGATGTGAAGGGAAGGGAAGAGGGGACAAGTCAATATGACTGAGGTCAAGGTACTCCAAATGGTGCAGCTGGAATAAAGCAAGGAATATCTGGCTGCTTGAATTCCTCACTACTACTGACAAGGAATAACGAAAGGTGCTAAAATCCACATGAACCACGTGGCCAGTGCCACTATGGCAGGAAATTCCCTTCCAAGAGCAGCAGTATAACCCCTTCCATGAGCTCAGCTGGTCATATGGATCAGCCAGCTCTTGTTTGAAGTGGAGGAGGGCACTTCTTTCTTCAGGGGGGCACCCTGCCCAAGATGATGAGGAGGAGGAGGAGCAACAACTTCCCAAGATGAAGAGGAGGGCACTTCTCAATGAAGGTTGTCTCATGGAATGTGAGAGGCTTAGACTCTCCTGATTGTAAGTTTATCATTAAAAGTTTTATGGATAACTATCCTAAAATTGATATCATGATGTTAAAGGAACTCAAGGCGGTCGGGTTTAACTTTGATACTGCTCTTAATTACATTAATAAGGATGCCTTTAAAATTGTTACAGATCATACCAAAGGAAAGGGAGCTGTTGCTCTCCTCATTAGTTCTAACTAGACTAAACATATTACTAGTTATGGTATTTCACCATGTAACAGAGCTGTGTGGGTTTCATTTAATGTTAATAACTCTCAGTTCAAAATCTGTTCCCTTTATGCTTCCAATGATTATAATGAAAGAATTAAGCTCTGGGATTGGATGACCTCCCTCCCTAGCATCCCCTGGCTCTTTGGTGGCAACTTTAATATGATAGAAAATCCTGATGACAAGTCTGGGGGTATTCTGTTTGAATGGAAGTACCTTGAAAAACCTCATTGGGATAATTTTAAACAACATTTTCATCTCTTTGATCCCCTTGATGGAAATAAACCTGATATCAGGACTCTTTGGTTTACTTGGTGTAATTTCCAATAGGGGCCTAACCGCATCTTTTTTAGACTTGATAGATTCTATGCTGACAGTAACTTCTTCTCATTCTCTCTAAATCAATTTGGATCCCCTGTTACCCCTCTTCCGGCCACCTTATCTGATCACTACCCTATCCTTGCCACGATTAATCTTAGAAACCTTAACCTGCCCTCCCATCGTGCTTACCAGAAATTTATGCTTAATACATCCCTTCTTGGTGATCAAGATGTGGATATTTCCATCAAGATGATAAGAATTATTAATCTACAAAACAAAACCCTCTCCCATACCAGTAGATGGCATCTTAACATCTCCTCTTAGACTAAGATCTTCCAAACCTTTGGGCAAAAGAAGGCTAAAGACTTTAGACATGTGGAGAAAGTTCTTACTGATCGGCTCCAGTGGGCTGAGAATAGCATTCAATGTCAACCTGACTCCACTCAACTTGCTGAACAGGTCTCCCATGCCAGGAATTCCCTCAGGAGGCATCAACATTTGAAGGCCAAGGGTGCTTTTATTAGATCCTGAAATCATTGGCTTCAATTTGGTGACAAAGGGTCTAAATATTTCTTCAATCTGCTCAAGGAAAAATAGAGTAAAGAAAGGATTGATAGAATTATAGATAATGATAAAGAGCTGCTTGCTAGACATGATATCTCCTTAGCTTTCAAAATTTTTTATAGAAACCTGTTTACCTTTGAGGATACTGATGAGTCGAAAGTGGTTAGACGTAGATGCATTGATCTCATTCCCAAATTAATTTCTGATAATGATATCCCTGCCCTTCAAAACTTAGTCTCTCAACAAGAAATTACTGATGCCATTCGGAAGCTGAAAGATAACAAAGCTCCTAGCCCGGATGGCATTCCTGCTGAATTTTATAAAACTAACATAGATTGGATTTCTAAAGACCTTCATGACCTCTACCTTGAGGCTTTCTCCAACGGTACTCTTGGATCTTCCATTAACACTGGCATTATTAAGTTAATTCCTAAGGACGGTGATAGAGCCTTGGCAAAAAACTGTCACCCTATTACCTTGCTTAATGTTTCTCATAAGATTCTTGCTAAAGTTCTTGCTTCTCATTTGGAAGCTATTCTCCCTAAGTTTATTTTCTCAACCCAAACTGCATTCATCAAGGGAAGGTTTATCCTTGAAAACCTTATCACCAGCTAGGAGGCCATGGAGTTGGCCAACTCTTCCCATCAAGAGGCTGCTATGCTTCTCCTTGACTTTGAGAAAGCTTATGATAGAGTTGAATGGGACTTCATTACCATGATGTTAAAAGCTTTTGGTTTTCCTGATATCTTTTGTAATTACATTCAAATTCTTCTTAAAGATGCTTCTACTTTGATTGATGTTAATGGGACTTTGTCTAATCCTATCTTGCTCTCTTGGTCTATTAGACAAGGCTGTCCTCTTGCCCTTGCTCTCTTTGTTATAGCCTCTGATGCTTTATACTATATTCTTAAAGACCATACCATCTCCCCTTGTGTGCATGGTATATCTCTCCCTAATGGTTCTGAGCTTCTTAACATTCAATTTGCTGATGATACTTCTCTTTTTTTGGAGCTCAATCAAAATAATTTTCTTTGTCTCAATAATAAGCTTCAGTTATTCGGTAAATCCTCTGGAGCTCGTATTTCCATCTCCAAATCTATTCTGTTGGGGTGGAAATATAAGCCCCCTGAATGGCTTGATTGATTTGGATATTCTTGGGGAGGTCCTAACAAGATTGTTAGATATCTTGGCATTCCTTTCTCTGTGAGCCCCTCTCGGAAGGATATGTGGCTCTGGATTAAAGAGATTTTTTTTAGAAAACTTAACAAATGGAATAATAGACTCCTTTCCCTTGCTGGAAGAGTCTAGGTGTGTCAAAAAATTCTTTCTTCTTATAGTATCTACTACTCTTCAGTTTGGATGTTCAGCAATTACCAGATTATGGAAATTCAAAAGGCCATTCGACATTTTCTCTGGTCGGATGGTAAAGGCAATAAAAAAGCCCATTCTGTCAATTGGGGCTGGTGCCATCTAGAGAAAAGTCTTGGAGGGCTTGGCCTGAAGAATCTTAAACTTCAGGGTATGGCCTTAGCCTCTAAATGGATCTTCCAAGCTCTAGATGGGGACGAGCCCTAGAAAGTGCTTATTAGGAATAACATTCAAAGTGGTTCTCCTAAAGTTGCTAAGTCTTGGAAACATCTTCCTTTTTCTGACCTGATTGCTGGCAAGTTCCCCATAACTGTTCATGGTACTTGGGTGTTCAAATCCATCTGGAAGGCTTGGGAGAATATTCGTCACCATATTGATAACTCATCTTTTGATTATAACTATACTCTGCATGGTGAGTGATCAATATGGTGGAATCTTCCCTGAACTCATTTCCACAATTGAATAGACTTGAACATTATTTTCAACGCTATGAAGGCTTTGGTTTTGACCGGACATTATTATATTCTACAACACGCCGTCTGTAATTTATGTGTGAGTGAATGACATCTGTAATTATCAATTTGAACGAAATTTGTTATTCTAAGATTTGTTTGAAGATTGAGGAGAATCGATTTGACACACTCGTTTAGTTTGTCAAATTCAAATAGAAATGTGGGCGTATTCTAGATAAAAAATGACAGCTCTTCACTAATATGAGAAGAAAAATATTTTTTTTCCATTTTCACAGATTTGGAGGAATTGATCATTTTTTTAAAAAATTACTAAATTTTGAATCAAATCTTATATTCTATTTAAATTTAAATCAATAATTTAATACTAATCTTAACAAAATTAAAAGATTAAGTCATGTTTGACGTGATTGCTGAAGTGGTTTGAAGATTGAGAAGAACCCATTTCACATGCTTGTTTAGTTTGTCAAATTCAAATAGAAATGTGGGCATATCCTAGATAATTATTTTGTTACAATAGTACAGGATATCAAATAAATGTATTAATATGTAAAAATAAAATATACTAATATAAAAAAAAATTGTAAACACTAATTTTCTAGAACGTTTGAAATTATGAAAAGTAAATTTTCTTCTATTTAAAATACTTTTACAAAATTCAAAGAGCAATGATCCACTATTTTAACAAGTGTCACGTAGTGGCTAGTACTTGCCTAATTTAGTAATTAATTGTGATTCTAATATGAAATATAATTTTAATTTTAATTTTAATAAAATTATTATATCTTATTAATATAATTCCATTTAATATATAATTATAATAAGAAATTTGAGATTTAAATATAACTAGTATAAAATTTTAATTTCTAGTTTTAATAAATTTTTCTTATAAGAAATTATATCTAATTATTGTCATAAAAAAATTGAGTAAGTTGAACATTTTAATTTATAGTGTCTAATAAATACATAAATTATTTTTAATAAATTTTCCTTATAAGAAGTTATATCTAATTATTGTCATAAAAAAAATTGAGTAAGTTTAACATTTCAATTTATAGTGTCTAATAAATACATAAATTATTTTTAATAAATTTTCCTTATAAGAAGTTATATCTAATTATTGTCATAAAAAAAATTGAGTAAGTTTAACATTTTAATTTATAGTGTCTAATAAATACATAAATTATTTCACTTTAATATCTTATTTAAAATTATTGATAAAATATTTTATACTTAATTTTAACTAGATTTAATTTTTTTAGAAATAATTTATTATTATAAAATAAAATATTTATTTGCTATGTTTAATTTAAATTATAATATTTTATAAGGGAAAATATATCACACATTTGTTTACCTAAATAGTTATTAATGCATAATTAAAATATAATAAATTTTAAAATATTTTTTTTAAAAATATAAATGAGAATAAATATATATTATATTATATCATATATTTACAATATTTTTATTTACATTAGAAAAAGTGAGTTATATACTAAAATAAACTCATGTAATATAATTTAAAATTTAAATTTTTTAATATACCATTAATATAAAAAGAAAAAGCTTAATGAAAATCCTAATTAAAGATAAAAATAAAAATTGTTTCCAAGCCGAAAACTATGTAATATGGAAGGAGCAATACAATTCTAGAATTCTCGCCTAATAAGACTTCAAATGATTTAGCCAATCAAATTGTCAATAAATAATTTTTAGATATTATAAACTAAAAAATATTGCATTTTCATTATATATTTTTTTTGGTCGGTAATAAGTTGTATTTTATTAATATATAAAAATAATTATATAGTTGGGTAAGCATACAAAATTGCTTCCAAAGAGCCAATACAATCCAGCAGCCATCTAAAAAGGCCCATCTTCACCCTAAAAAACTAAAGAAAGGGCCAGACAAAAAACAACCCATAGGCCATTAAAGGTAACTGTTAAACAACTGCTACATAAGTGCCACCCTGAGCCTAACATCCGCAGGAAACGAAGCCATCAAACAACCAGACGACACCACCCACAAAAAACTGAAGAAACCTCCGTCACCCTACCATATCTAGACCATAGTCGAAGGGAGACCAAAATTCGCTAACTCCCAAAGTATAAACAACAAAAAAATGTAGCACAAAGACCATATTAACTTGCCTTTCCAACTCCCGCACCACACATGTGTCGAAGAGAATGACGCTTCTTCGGGAAGGAGGTCCGCACCTGCGCACCTCGTTTGTCATCCATAAAACTTGCAATGCCCTTTTTCAGACATTCCCATCTAGCTCCCCTTGCTGCCAAATAACTAACTCTATCCACCCTTTTCGGCCATCGAACAAAAGGTATAATGCCAACCTCCACCCCTTCCTCTTCATCAGAGAAGCATTCATTGTAATTGAACGCCCACCCAGGATGCACCCATTCAAGCAATGAATCCAACCCCACAATCAGTTCCTCATCAAATAGATTCTTCATAACTGACGCCACACAATTTTTGTGTTCACCTAATTCCAGACCCCAAGCCATAATCATGGCTGCAATGTCTACCTGCAACTTCCACTTTTGATCACCATTATGGAATAGAGGCGCAAGCATCTGCTGGAAAGCTTGGACAACCTCCTTTGAGGGGAATTTTAACAACAAGTTCACCCTATGGTCATCCAGTGGGCCATAAATCCCTTTCTACTGCCGCTTAGTGTTGAAAGTGAAAGTCAACTCCATTAGAGCAGTAATGAGCTTCAAAACAGAGGCAGAGAGCATTCACACGCAAACACAAAAGAGACACCACCAAAGGGAAAAACCATCACTCATCCATTAAAATCTCAACTGCAGCCAAACATCAAACACATTCAACAACGTGCCAAACATCCTTTCATCATCAATTCATGACCGTCGCCATTTCCAAACATAATTCACTTTCATGTGTTCCTACAGGTAGATGCAACTTTCTCAAGAAATGATGAAAAAGGAAGCACATCATATGTCATAGTAATTTGACATAAGCCTTCATGTCCTCATCACAACACGGTCACTTACTGCTTCGGTCCATGAAGTGAATTAAAATCATCAATCATAAGGTCCCCAACATCTACAAAATCCACTGCCTACTTTGAAAGTATGTCCGCTTCCAAGTTACCCTCTCTTTTTATATGGGTGACCTTATAGTTGTCCAATGTCGATAACAACCCTCTAATCAACATAATCTCATTTTCTAAATGCCAAGCCTTTATGGACAAATTGGAAATAGCTTGCACTACTAGCAAAGAATCCCCTTCCAAATGTAATCTACTAACGCCATGTTGCTTTGCAAGTCTAACTGCTAGAAGTACTGGTTTGCATTTTGCTATGTTGTTAGTGCCATCCTCACATCTTTTTGAAGCAGTCAGAATAGTATTACCATCACTAAATTTCAAAAAATCACCCCAATTCCACTCCTACCAGGGTTGTTCTTTGTAGCCCCATCAAAGTTTGCCTTCATCTAGCCATCCTCCGGCGGGCTCGAAGAAATTTTATCCTTCACCACCAAACTTTTCTTAGTAACTAGAGCACCTGCAAGAGAGGAAAATATAATACCTGGTCATTGTAATTGGATATCCCTATCCTCTTTTGTGTAATGGATCTTCATAAATTGTCTCCTAGTAGCCGACATGCTTACCACCTTCTCAATTGTGTGTTGCAATCTCATTGTGAACCTTTGTATATATTCCTTTTCATCTCTGAAAATCTACCTATTTTGTTCTTTCCATAGCTCCCATACAACCAAGGATGGAGTGATTGACCAAATACCTGATAAGGTTGATTTCTCAAACACTCGGGGCCATCCATCAAAAACTTGTTGTATAGTGTTTTCCCTTGGGCCTTATCAGTTTAGTTTTTGTTGCACAACATTCCAACACTGTTCAACAAACCCACATTGAATTAGCATGTGATCCGTTGATTCCTCCTTACATTCACAGAGGGCACACCTAGTAGGTCCTTTCAGACCTAATTGTTTCCTTCTTTCTGCAGTCAGGATCCTTCCTTTACATGCCAACCATGCAAAAACACTTGCTTTAGGGAATAAATCCTTTTTCCAACAAAGATCTTGTGAAGAGAACTGGTTGGCATCATTTACATCCATCAAAACATATCCCAACTTAATAGAGTAGTCCTCTGAATGAGACCCACACCACCTGATCCTATCACACTGTCCAGTAATAGTGACTGATCTTCTATTCAAAATACCCATCATAAGCTCCTTCTATTGCATAGAAAGATCATCATTTTCTATCAATTTCCACCTCCAAATCTGCCCTTTAGCACTATCTGCAAGTTCCAAATAGTCCCTGACTTTTGACCCCCATTTGGATTCAAAGTACACCTTTAGCTTGGAGAAATCCTAAACATCCTTCAAAGCTGGGAGACCATTCCAAGAGTCGTCCCAAAACTGGGCCTCACTACCATTACGGATCTGCCACGAAATGTGATCACAAATCATAGGTCTACAAGATAACAAAAAGTTCCATATGGTCGACCCATGAGGGGGGTCTCTGATAGTGAAGATCCTTTTACTATCTGGTGAGTCCAAATACTTATCTTGGAGTATTCTAACCCAATAGCATGAAGGATTACTATACATACTCTAAACCATTTTGGCCCCTAAGGCTTTATTCATAATTTGCCAATTCCTGATACCTACCCCACTGCAAGCTTTGGGTTTACATATCTTTTCCCATGAAACCAAGGGAATCTTATCCTCCTCCTTTGAACCACACCAGAAAATATTCCTCATCTTTGCTTCCACCACCTTAAGGATTTTTTTTGGGATATCCATACACATCATAGAATAAACAAGCGTAGCAGAGATTACTGTTTGAAGCATCAATATCCTACTAGCAGAGGAAAGCCACTTCCCTTTGTAGATCTCTATAGTTTTTTTTACTATTAGTGACCCACACTTAGTCATGTATCTATGCAATGATGGTCGGTCATCACTATGACCGAGTCATTATGTAAAGGTCAAGTTATGTAATGTATACTTACTGAGTAGTAGTACTACCTAGTAAACTTATGGTCACTATGTATTTTTGTAGTATGCCGAGTCTAGTTTTTCTGAGTCATATATGCAATAATTGTCGAGCGATAGAGATATCAACATATGCTGAGTACAATGAATGTTGAGTATTTGGAACTACATTTTTTGAGTTAGCCAGGAATGACATATGAGTTTGTTATGGCACAGTGATCGAGGTAAATCATTTTGGGTGACATTCATGTTTTGTATTTTGTTTGTTGCGATAATCATGGAGGTGATTATGCATCTATTTTGCAATCATTGATCCCTATGTAATACCTAGAGCCAATTAGAAATTAGTAAGGCTTAAGCGGCAAAAGGAATTAATCTGAACCGTAGATCTTGAATCATGAAGATGTTTTGTTAATTATATAAGGTCAAGATCTCAACCCTAAAACATGTAAGAGTGAAAGATAGTGAATGCAAAGGGAATAAGTAGAGAGGCACAATTAGAGTAGTGAAGCATTCAAACAGAATTTGGTGAATGAGCTAAGCAGTGAAAGGATAGAATAGAGATAAATCTAATAGAAGAGATCAATACAATAGAGTAAAGAGGAGATATGTAATCTGCATATAGTGCAAACCAAAAGATCTAGTACTAAGATATTCTAACCAATGTATCAGGGTAAATCTCTTAACCAAGTAGTCCTAACAGACTTTTTGTAATCTCTTAACCGAGTGCTTACTTTGTTGTAAGTTTCAAATCCTTTAGCAAGGTAGACTATATAAGTCTTTTAGCTCTTAACAGGGCAGACCCCTCACAAGGTAGATCATGTTTTGATCAAATTTTGTAAGCCCTAATAGGAAAATTTATTACTGCAGTAGTGAATATTTGTGGGTGTCATCCCCACCCTAGTTTTACCTTTCAAGGGATTTTGGGTAGCCAAAATTACTGTGTTATGAGTACTTTCATGGATGTTGCTTAGTATGTTAGTTATCTTGTTATGATCAAGTATTGTTGATGCTATGCAAATTTTTTATACATATCAAAATGAATTAGTAGGTGATATCTAATTCACCCCCCACCCCCCTCTTAGTATCACATTTCCCAATTATATTTCCAACACCCTTTCCATCCATCCATCCTCTTTAGACATTATTTGACTAAATCCTTCCAAAGCTCAGACTTATTACTACCTGAGAAGAGAGGGATGCCAAGATATTTACTGGGGAGAAGTCTGGTTTTCATGCCTAAGGTTTTGTCAATCTTCACTTGTTCCTTCAAGGGAATATTGAAGAAAAAAATCTAACTTTCTCCAATTAATAAGCTTCCCAGAGACTTTCCCATGTAGCTCCAAAGTAGCCCTCATCACTTTGGCTTCCTAAATAGAAGCATCCCCACCCAAGAAAGTATCATCCACAAACTAAAGATGAGAGAGGGGTTCAACTCCTTCTATGATAAGGATGCCTTTCCAAACACCTTCCAGCTCCTTTTTAGAAATCATCCTGCCAATAACTTCTGCCATAATAATAAAAAGAAAGGGAGAGAGAGGATCCCCTTGTCGAATCCCTTTCTCCTATTCAAAAAAACCTTGATGTCTTCCATTGATCAAAATAGAGAACCTAGGAGTAGTTATACAACTACGAACCCAATCAATCCAACCTTCATCAAACCCAAAACTGCTCAGAATGGCCAATAAGAAACTCCTATCCACTTCATCATAGGATTTCTTAATATCTAACTTAACCATCATTTTCTTGTTTTTCATAGATCGAATGGAGTGAATTGCTTCATGGGCAATCAACACTCCATAAAAAATAGAGCGCCTAGGGGAGAAACTGCTGTGAGCTATAGAGATAACAAAGCTGAGATCAAGTTTGAGCTTGTTGGCCATCACTGTGGAGATGCCTTGTAGATAGTGTTACATAAAGCAATTGGCTTGAAGTCCTCAAAGGAAGACTATGTATCCCTTTTCAGGACAAGAGCAATACAAGTATTATTGAGATCTTTAAGAATAAATCCACCTTGCCTAGATTCCTCCACAACCTCCCAAAGATCATTCCCAAAAAGATTCCAAAAATTATAAAAGAAAATGGTCGTAAAACCATCAGGGCCTGGGGCCTTATCCCTACCTAAACCAAACAGAGCATCTTTAACTTCCTCCAAAGAAATAGGTTTAGTAAGGTCCCTATTCTATGCATCTAAAACCAAACCAGGGATGACACCAAGAACTTCCTCATATAAAGGATTGAGATCCCTCGACACATTTTTCTTTTTAGAAAAGAAAGCAACAATAGCAGCATTGATCTTCTCTCTATCTTTTAGCACAACCCCATGATCATTCTGAATACTAAAATTTTTGTTGTGAGCTCTGCGTTGTTATAGGGAGTTATGGAAGAAATTTTTGTTTTGATCACCCTCCTTCAACGAAGTCTCTCTATCTTTCTACCTCCAGAAAATCTCCTCTTTTTTCAGCCAACATTCCAATTGAGATTGTAAACATTTCTCCTCCTTAAGATCAGTCTCCGACATACCGTTGTCAATAATATTTAAGCTTAGGGCTTTGAGTCTATCTTCTACTTTAAGTTTTTCAACAAAAATATCTTTAAAGTGCAGTCTATTCCAAACTTTTAATTGCTCTTTAATAAATTGAAGTTTCTTGAGAAATAAAAAAGCTTTGTTACCTAACCTTTGCGGAGCTTGAGACCACCATCCTTTAATCAAGTCATAGAAGCCATGGGCAGAAAACCACATTGATTCAAATTTGAAGGGACACCTATCCGAGGAGTCCTCATGTTGAATTCTTAAGGCAATTGGGAAGTGATCCAAACCTTGAAAAGGGAGGATTTCAACATCACAGGTCCATGAAATAGCAGCCCAGTTACCACCTACAAAGAATTGATCAAGCTTTTCAGCAATGTTTAGGAAGCCGGCCCGCCCATTAGTCCAAGTGAAATCACCTTTTTTAAAGGGGATCTCCATAAGGCCGCTGGAGGTCACAAAGGCACACAAGTCCATTTGGCTAGCACTGCACCACCCCTTACCACCTTTCTTATCCTCAGGGGAGAGAATTGCATTAAAATCTCCACCCAACACAACAACATCATCATCCAAGTTCTCTAGGACACTCAACAAAGAGTTCCAAACCAATCTTTTATGGGAGCTACTATTGGGTCCATAAATATTGAAAACATAAATATGACAATGGAGGTGTTTCACAAACACTCTTAGCCCCTGCCAGAACTAATCAATCTATAGCACAGTCACCTCCAAAGAGCCCAAATTCCATAGAATGCCAAGACCACCCGACACCCCTTGAGTATAGACAAGTTCACAATTCCATCTACTAAACCTACATTTGAAAAAGTCACCAGCATCATCTTTAATCTTTGTAACTTGTAACAACACAAGATCAAGTTTCATTTGATCAAAATATCTTTTGATCAAATGAAGTTTTTCAGGGGCATTGCAGCCCCTGACATTACACGATAATGTTTTCATGGCTCCCAGGAAAAGGCATAGCCTTTTCCCAATCTCAATAGTTTTGTTTGGTCAGCAGCATTTCCAGCAATTTCCAACCTCATCCTAATAGATTTCCCCCCCTTCTCTGGTTTTCTTCTATGATGAACTACAACTTATTTAGAACCTGAATGAAGAATCTATGATTAAAGATCACTGAGGAGTTGCTGATTAGATATGGAAGATAATTAAATCAGTATTATGTTGTCATTGATGTCAACTAGCTTGATAGTACTTATCTTGTAAGTTACCATACCGATACATCTGAAGAAAGGTGAAAGAGAAGAAGAACACAAATATCTACATGAGGAAGATATATATGTCAGATGATGATAAGGAATACACTGAGTAAATTTTTGATGAGTCTATGACTTTATGATATTGACTTTATTATGCTGCATTCATCTATGATGAAGAATAGAGCTAAAAGACACAAAGCAGTGTTGTCAGTAAATGAAGCATTCCAGTATACACCGATGGAGTGTAGTGTATACCGAGCATAGTGTTAACTAAGCTTGTGTTCACCAACACATTTCTTTGTTAACCAAGCAGAACATAAAAGAATTAAATGATTAGCTTAGCTGATAAATTGACGAGCTGGAAAGTGTATGAAATCAAGGCAACATATAAGGTTTGTTATGAAGATCAATGGCTAACATAATTCAAGGAAGATCTAACGGAGAAGATTGAAATGTGTTACTAACACATCAGCCGAAGAAGGTTAAAATGGAAAAATCAATGAGTGAGATTAAGCGGCAAAATCTGATGGACAAAAAGAAAGTGATTTACTCATCTATATAAGAGACATTGGTTTCATTGTTGAAACTATGCCGGAGGAAGAAGATACTACAGAATCATTGCCTGAACAAGTTTTCATACATTATGATCATACTAGTTAGTGAGAACTGAATTGTAGAACAATTACCGAGCTACAAAGAGTAATTACTAACGGATAGTAAGTTGATATAGTATTGAATCTGAAGTGATATATTGATCAGAAAGATTTGTATGAGCTGAATATTGATCTGTAAACTGCAATTGAAGTTGTATCAAGGTGGATCATCTACTATTACATATTTAACCATTGTACACAGTCAAATCTCTTAACCGAGTGAACTAAGAAAGTATTTTTATGTTTCATTCATAGAGTGAACATTGTTATCCTGTCAACCCCAGAGTGACTGCTAGTTGGATGATAACTTTTGGTCTAAAATCCTCTAACAAGGTCACACCTAACAGTGTGTTTGTAACCTTTAATAGGGTTGGGTCTTCACTAACCTCACTTCAGAAGAGTGAACATTTTTGGGTTGTCGATCCCAGGTGGTTTTTCCCTTCACAGGGTTTCCATGTTAAATCTCTTGTGTTATGTGTTGATTGTGATATTTGTTTGTTATCATACTTTTCATATTACATGTTAGATTTGATCGGTATCTACTATAAGTTTTAGATTGATAATTGGTAAAAGCACAGACAATGAAAGTATTTTATGTTTACCGAGTAGCAGAAGTTGAAGAATTTGTTTTGGATTATACATTTTATTTTGGGACACTAGATAACTGATTCACCCCCCTCTCAGTTATTCTAACAATTGGTATCAGAGTGGTGGTTGCTTAGAATAGAGTTTTAAGGACTCCAGCACAAAGATCTCAAGATGTATAAGAGGGAAGTGCCAAGACTGAACAAAGAGAACTTCGCAGTATGGAAAAGCTCAGGGATGAAGTTGCACATATTTGGAATTGGGAATTCTGCACTAGAACTGATGGAGAATGGCTATATACAATTGACCACTGGTCCCTTAACCCTTGATCAACTGAAAGATAGACATGAACATAATATTACTATGATGGAACTTGTTGTTGCCTGTACTGATGCTGAATTTGAAGACATTAAGGGATGCACTACTACCAAAGCCATGTGGGATAAATTGACTCTAATATACAGTGGAGATTTGAATGTTAAAAGAGCTAGAGCAGAAAGCCTAAGAGGTCAATTTGATGATATGAAGATGAAAGAAGGTGAGAACATTGTGCAATACTCAAATAGACTAAAAGAAGTAGTACATGCTATTAGAGCATCAGATGGAATTATTGATGATGAAACAGTGATAAGCAAGATTCTCAAAACTTTACTGCCAGTTTATGCAATCAAGATCTCTGCAATTCATGAAACAAGAACCTCATCCAACCTTACTCTTGACAGACTGATTGGTAAGCTTACAACCTTTGAATTGAATAACTTTGACAACAGTGTTGTACCTTTTTTTGAATCCACTTTGATGTCTTCTCTAAAGATTGGTAAGTCTAGTAGCAAGAATAGTAAGAATAATGACAGTGATAGTAATACCGATGATGAACTTGATGAGCTTGAAGCTCTTATGGCTAGAAGGTTACCCAAAGGCAAAGGAAGGTATAGAGGAAAGCTACCTTTGGCATGCTTTAATTGTAAAGAAGTTGGCCACATCGCTGCTAGATGTTTGAATAAGAAAGATGATGATAGATCCAAAGACCGATACAAAGGAAGCTATGGGAAAAGAGTCAATAGAGGCTACTAACACAAAATTAGAGACAACCGAGATAGCTATGAAAAAGGGAAAAAGGTATGTTACATAGCCGAAGATATTGAATTTGAATCTGACACTAATGATGATTTAGAAGTAGTATTTGTTGCTATGAAAGATGACTCAAAGGAAGAAGAGAAACATGAAGAGACAACACTGATCTCTAAAGTAAGCCTAAATGATACATGGATCATAGACAGTGGTTGTATACGTCATATGACTGGTGATGTAGATAAATTTGATCTACTTGATGAATATGATGGAGGATCTGTTAGGATGGGAAATGATGCACCCTGTATGGTAAGAGGTAAAGGTTCACTGATGATTAATGATAGAATAAAATGTGAAAATGCATATTGGGTAGATGGACTGAACTATAATTTGTTAAGTCTGGCACAGTTGAATAATTCAGGCCACCGACTTGCTTTTGAGAGCAAAAAGGTAAAAATCTATGACGATGGAGGAAGACTTGTCAGAACTGGTACACAATCCAGAGGTAATCTATTTTATCTTGATATTGATTAGTCTTCTTGTTTATTAATGAAGGATGAAGATGCATGGTTGTGGCATAAAAGGTTATGCCATGTGAACTTTGATAACATGATCAAGATTACTAAGAAGAAAAGAGTTAGAGGGTTGCCTAACTTGTCAAAACCTGATCATGCTGTGTCATGAATGTCAGAAAGGTAAGATGACTAAGTCTAGTTTTAAAAGAAAAGACTACTCAACAAAGAAGATACTTGAGTTGGTTCATACCGACCTACGTGGTCCTATGAGAACTCAAAGTTATTATGGTGATAGATACTTTATTCTTTTGTTGATGACTATACTAGATTAATGACAGTTATGTTCTTAAAAGAAACATCTGAAGCATTTCAAATGTTTAAGTCATATAAGGAAAAGGTAGAAAAAGAGACTGGAAAAGAATTAAAATGCTTAAGATCTGATAGAGGAGGTGAATTTATCTCTAATGAATTTACTAATTTCTATAATGAGCATGGTATCCAAAGACAGGTCTCTGCACCGAGAACACCTCAGCATAATGGGATTACTGAAAGAAGGAACGGTTCAATAATTGACTATGCAAGAACACTAATGCTGCAAAAGAATATTTCTTAGACATACTGGACGGAAGCTGTCAGTACAGTTGTATATGTGCTTAACCGAGTACAACTGAAGAAGGACACCAACCAGACACCCTATGAGCTATGGTTTGCACACAAACCTACTGTAAGTTATTTCAAGATTTTTGGAAGCAAATATTTTATTCTGAAAGATGAGAGAAATGGGAAATTTGATTCTAAAGATGATGAAGGAATATTCTTAGGATATTCTACTAAGAGTAAAGCATATAAATGTTTGAATAAGGTTACAAATAAGATAATTGAAAGTACTAATGTCTGTGTTGATGATTTTGATGACAAGAACATAGAGGAAAGTAGAAAGGAACCAAAAGACTATGGTAGATTCACTTTCATTGAACATCTTGATTATCTACCGAAGTGACAACCTGTGATAACCAGTCAGCAGGAAAATAACCCCGAGGAACAGGAAAGGGAAACCGACAAACAAGATGGAGCTACCGTGCAAGCACATGAACTTGAACAGGATGAACAAGAAAGAAGAAACTGAGTACTGGCTATTTTTGTCAAAAGACATCATCCTGAGACACAAATTATTGGAGATAGATAAGCTGGCATGCAGACAAGAAGCAAAGTAAGACAAGGTACATGTCTAGTTTGTGAATTTGAACCAAAAAATGTGAAAGTTGCATTAGAAAATGAAGAATGGGTTAATGCAATGAAAGAGGAAATAGAACAAATAGAGAAGAACAAAACTTGGTCCTTAGTACCCTGACCTAAAGATAAGAATGTTATTGGTACTAAGTGGATATTTAGGAAAAAACTGAATGAAAATGGTGAGGTGCCAAGAAATAAAGCTAGATTGGTATGCAAGGGATATGCACAGGAAGAAGGCATTGACTATGGTGAGACATTTGCACCTATTGCTAGATTGGAAGGAGTTAGAATGCTAATTGCATATGTTGCACACAAGAAATTTAAAGTTTATCAAATGGATGTGAAGTCAGCATTTCTGAATGGTATACTTGAAGAAGAAGTCTACATAGAACAACTTGAAGGATTCGTTGATCCAGAAAACAAAGACATGGTATGTAGATTACATAAAGCTTTATATGGTTTGAAGCAAGCACTAAGAGCTTGGGATGAAAGGTTGCATACTTACCTGTTAAGTATTGGATTTGCTAGAACTAGTGAGAACAACAATTTGTACATGAAAGGTGATACTGATGACACTATTCTTATTGCTAAAATTTTTGTGGATGATAACATATTTGGAGATCAAGATCATGTATGTAAATCTTTTGCTGATGACATGATGAATAAGTTTGAAATGTCTATGTTCGGAGAGATTAAATTATTTCTTGGACTACAAGTGATTCAATAGAGTGATTGGATATTCATCACACAGTCTAAATACATAAAGGAAGTCTTGAAGACATTTGGCATGGAAGATGCTAAAATTGTGGGAACACTGATGGTTACTAGATGTAAACTGAAAAAGGAAGATGAAACTACAGAGGTAAACCAGACACTTTACCGATCCATGATTGGTAAGCTAATGTATGTAGTTCACAGTAGACCAGATATAGCACATGTTGTGGGAATTGTTGCTAGATTTTCTACTAATCCTAGAGAATCATACATGATTGCTACTAAAAGAATCTTAAGATACCTGAAAAAGATAGAGGATTATGGATTATGGTATCCTAAGGAAGGTAACATTGAACTAAAGGTCTATACCGATGCTGATTGGGCTGGAAATGTGGATGATAGAAAAAGCACCATGAGAGGAGCATTCTTCTTTAGTGAAAGACTTGTAACCTGGACAAGTAAAAAATAGGCTTATATTTCTCAGTCTATAGCTGAAGCAAAGTATGTTGGTGCTGCTACTAATTGCTCAAACATTGCATATATCAAGCAAGTGTTGGAAGGAATGAATGAGGTAATCACTGACCGGGTGATTATATACTGTGGCAACATTAGTGCTATTAATATTTCAAAGAATCCAGTGATGCACTCTAAGACAAAGCATATATCAATTAAGTATCACTACTTAAGAGAACAAGTACAAGAAAATCAAGTGAAGTTAGAATTTGTTACATCTAAAGAACAACTTGTCAATATCTTTACAAAAGCTCTACCGAAGGACACATTTGAATACTTGAGGACTAGACTTGGGGTCCGTCCCCTGTCTACCAATCACTAATGTGATCTGAATGTTGCATCAGCTTAAACTTATCAGAAGATCACACATGTTGATGCAGCATAGTTCACACTTTGAATAATGTTCAAGGTTGTGATTAAGTTTGAAGAACTAACACAGATTGGTATCAGTATAATAGAGATACAAAGACTGTATTGGACAACAAAGAGTTACTTAGCTACTACAAAGCTGATTATTTATTTGTTTCTTTGGAATTTTTGTCAAAGGGAGAGATAAATAATATGAAAGAAAAGTTAAACATGCACCGATGAGAACTATCTAAGGGAGAGATACTCCAAAAGAAATAGAAGCAAGAACCTGAGAGCTGAAACTATCATATCTACAGAATGACAAAGCTGTATTTTATAATGTTGTTTAGTAATGTACTGATTAAACATACTAAGCTAGGGAGAGCTTGTACAACATTTGTTCATAGAGTTGTAGAATACATGTTTGGTATGTGTATGGTACACTTCAGATTACTTGAGTTTTCATCAATGCCAAAGGGAGAGATTGATGAACTACAGCTGATTTAGAACCTGAATGAAGAATCTGTGATTAAAGATTAGAGGAGTTGTTGATTAGATATGCAAGATGATTAAATCAGTATTATGTTGTCATTGATGTCAACTAGCTTGACAGTACTTATCTTGTAAGTTACTATACCAATACATTTGAAGAAAGGTGAAAGAGAAGAAGAACACAAATATCTACATGAGGAAGATATATATGTTAGATGATGATAAGGAATACACTAAGTAACTTATTGATGATTCTATGACTTTATGATATTGACTTTATGATGTTGCATTCATCTATGATGAAGAATAGAGCTGAAAGACACAAAGCAGTGTTGTTAGTAAATGAAGCATTCCAGTATACACCGATGAAGTGTAGTGTATACCAAGAGTAGTGTTCACTGAGCTTGTGTTCACCGACACATTTCTTTATTAACTGAGTAGAACAGAAATGAATTAAATGATTAGCTTAGTTGATAAATTGACGAGCTGGAAAGTGTAATCGAGGTAATAGATAAGGTTTGTTATGAAGATCGATGGCTAACATAATTCAAGGAAGATCTAATGGAGAAGATTGAAATGTGTTACTAACACATCAGCCGAAGAAGGTTAAAGTGGCAAAATCTGATGGACAAAAAGAAAACAATTTACTCGTCTATATAAGAGACATTGGTTTCATTGTTGAAACTATGCTAGAGGAAGAAGATACTACAGAATCATCACGTGAACAAGTTTTCATGCATTCTAATCATATTGGTTAGTGAGAACCAAACTGCAGAACAATTACCAAGCTACAGAGAGTAATTACCGACGGACAATAAGTTGATATAGTATTGAATCTGAAGTGATATATTGATCAGAAAGATTTGTATGAGCTAAATATTGATTTGTAAACTACAATTGAAGTTGTATCAAGGTAGATCATCTACTGTTACATATTTAACCATTGTACACAGTCAAATCTCTTAACCGAGTGGACTAAGAAAGTCTTTTTATGTTTCATTCATAGAGTGAACATTGTTATCCTGTCAACCCTAGAGTGACTGTTGGTTGGATGATAACTTCTAGTCTAAAATCCTCTAACAAGGTCACACCTAACAGTGTGTTTGTAACCTTTAATAGGGTTGGGTCTTCACTGACCTCACTTCAGAAGAGTGAACATTTTTGGGTTGCCGGTCCCATGTGGTTTTTACCTTCACAGGGTTTTCACATTAAATCTCGTGTTATGTGTTGATTGTGATATTTGGTTGTTATCATACTTTGCATATTACATGTTAGATTTGATCGGTAACTACTATAAGTTTTAAACTGATAATCGGTAAAAGCACAGACAGTGAAATTATTTTATGTTTACCAAGTAGCAGAAGTTGAAGAATTTGTTTTGGATTATACATTTTGTTTTGGGACACTAGATAACTGATTCACCCCCCTCTCAATTATTCTAACACCCTATTCTTGGCTTTTTCAAGGATGAAGTAGTCTACCCTATCCTCCTCTATTCAAAAGAGACAACCTTATCAAACAGACCCAGGTCATCCATATCATTCCTTGCTTTTGGGTTGTCAAACTCAGAGTCCCAATCCTCGGAAGCACCCTCACAATCCTTTTCTTCCTCAAAGGAATTGCTCAAATTCCATATAGGGGAGATTTTGATATCCTTAAAAACATCCTCCTGCTTATCCTATTCCACCTCTATATCTGAGACCTTCTCCAGTGCAGAGGCAAAAAACCTGCCAAGATTCTTAAAAGTGTCTGCGATAAAGAGAGGGCCGCATACATTGACCACGTGAGTGGGTTGCACAGGAGGAAGACAATCCTCCTGACAAGTAGAAGTAGAAAAGTTTGGGGGAGGAGGACAACAATCTAGTTTAGGAGTAGCTGATCATTGAGAGAAGGGTGTCTCCTTTACCACATGTGTTGAGGGATAGTGAGATGCCTCCCTAAAGGACTTAAAGGCTTCTTCAAAAGAGGAATCAATGGCACTTTTCAAATCCCGATTGCAGTGCAAAGAAGTGAAAGGACTTATGGAGATAAATTGATCTGCGAGGTCTGGCTTAACTATCTCCTGCTCCAGAGACCTTCTTTCAAGTTCATCTAGCAATGATTCATGCTCCTTCCCTTTATCTTTCCTTACAGAACTGTCTATATTAGGAGAAGAAGCAGGATCCTTACCCTGCCACCTTGTTATCTGCTGAACCCAAACATTGTTGTGCATTCCCAAGGTAACCGTGTCTGGGATGGGGTTGTTTTCCTACAAACTAATCAAAATCTGGGGGTGGATCGAGGCATCTTTTTCACAAATCACTTCCTCGTATTTAATAAAAGTTCCAATGCTACTCCCTATTTTTATGAGCATGTCTTTTCCCCAATATTCCAATGGCAGGTTGTGTAAACTAAGCAAGACCAGATACTCTTTTAAACTTTCCTTTTGAGGTTTAAAGTTTTCTTCCCAATCCTTCAAGTAGATCTTCTGCCCTTCAATGAGATAGGGGCCATTGTTTAGGATCCAAACTTTATCCTCCTTCGATGGACACAACCCCATATAGAAACCATTAGAAAGGGTTTTTAGTTTGCAACCTTCCCCCAAAACATCCTTGCACCAAAGCCTAATAGTGCAGACAAATGGCCACGGACCTAGCCATTTAAAGAAAAAGGCCCTCTCTTGCAAGGTTGAGGATGCTTCTTGCTAGTGAGAGTCTGAAACTCTAATAGTGGTGCATATCTCATACCTTATATTAACAGGAGGCATCATTGCAGGAGCTGTTGAAGTCATTGCAGCCTTTGATGGATTGGATTGCTTCGATTTGTAAAACTTCCCTGCGATCTGCCTGAAATCAAAGTTTTTACCAATATGCACATAGTTCGGGTGCTGCCAATGCCTCGGTGCCATTTTCTCCCCTCTCCTTCCATTCCAGCCTAAGTTTTGCGTCCCTCTGTTTCTTGAGATATCTTCCCTAGGACGCCTAAAGGAGGAGTTGGTTTGAAACCCTTGTTGATAACGTTTATTGAACGGCCACAAAACTCCTTGTTCCAATCTGTAAGAAAGGCCTCCATGTTGTTTAAAACACCATTGATCCTTATAACCCTATCTCCCATCTCACTAAGTTGCAGGTAACCGTTGGAGCTGAGGCTCCTCCCACCTACGCTCCTCATGCTTGCGCTCCATACCAATAAAAAAATATTTTCATTATATTAAATATAAAGTGTACAATAAATAACAAACATGGTAAATTTTAATTGGTTGGGAGGTATGGTTTTAATCACTCGTTAACGGAAGGAATTCAAAAAATGATGCAATAGTACTTGCTTAGCCTACTAGCAAGTACTAATAAGGCCTTCTAGATAATGGAGCCTATCTTTCATCAAAACCTTTGGATCATCCCGAAAAACCAATGACCCTTCTAGATAAGGGAGCCTATCTTTCATCAAAATCCACTTGTTTAATGTTATCAACAATTATGTAGTGGCGCATAATTTTAGGGACGACCCAGAAATTTAAAATAATATTTAAAATTTGAAATGTTAAATATTTTATTTGTTAATTTATAAAATATTAAACTATTAAAATTCATGAAATTAAATTAAATTTTCTAACTTTTTAATAAAGCTAAATAATATCTTTCTATTATATAATTTTTGAAAAAGAATTTATGATACTATAATTCTATTATAAAATCTTAAAAAATTTCTAAGTTTTGAAATTGTAAATCTTTGTACTATATTTTTTATTGGTATAAATTATAATATTTAATCATTACTTAAACCATGCTAGTCCTATAGCTCTAGTAGTATAAATATATCTAGGGGAGAGGACCCAATGGTTGTGATCGTAGTTGTTAACTTAATACCCACACTTGCAGATTTAATATCCAATATTTTTGACAACATTGTACCAATAGTTGTGACTTTAAAGTTGTTTTTGCTAATGACGACTACCCATTATAAATAAAATGTGTCATTTATTCTAAAAAGCAGCCAATCGTGTGATGCCACATTAGTTGCGCAAGTATTGGGGTCCCTAATACACTATGATTGGTCTCATTTTTATTTTGGGTTGTTTTGGACACCTTGGCAAAAAGCATTGTGGCATCATATTTGATGATGTGGCTCCGAAACCTTAGTTATAAGCAAGAAACTCACCAAGTAAGCTACTGTAAAAAATGGGAGCAATTTGAAATTTCTACATAGGATTTTGAGAAGCACATAGTTAGGGTGCTCAACTATTGGGTCCTCTTACTGTAATGTAATATATAGTATTATAATATATATTAGAATTATATCATATATGATACATATTAGAATTATATCATATATGTGGAAGAAGCACTTAGACAAACTGTGGAAGTCTCCTATTGAGCCCAAAATCAAATGCTTTAAATGGCTTCTCCTCTTGGACAGACTCCCCCTGAAAAAAGATTCTCTTAGTAATGATACCTACGGTTTTTGTGGTCTCCCTGACACTTGTAGGCATATCTTCTTTGACTGCTCTTTTTCCAAAAGTATTTGGCGTATGTTTGATGTTTACTACCCTTCCTTGGTTAATATTTTTGAAATTGTTATTGGATTTATTGATGGTGCTAAAAATGATACTAATATTTTATGGAACATGCTATCTTCTAACATTTTGTGGCAGATTTGGAAATGTAGAAATGAAGAAAGGTATCAAGACTCTCCCAAATCCCTTATTGATTTTTTTCGAAAGCTCATGTATTTCAAAAAATTTTCGCAGGTTAATGTGAATATGACTTTGGATAGGAAGAAGCTCAGGAGATTTCTCCGAGCTGGTCACTCTACAATGTTTGTTTATGAGCTAAAGAATGGCTTTGACTGGAGAAGCCATATGGATAACTTTGCTAATTTTGAAGCTACCTTGAAAAAAATTACCAAGGATGTGCACATGAGCAAGAACGCGATTGATTGTCAAATTAAGATGTTGGCTCAAATTAAGGAAAAGAAAAGTATTGTCTAGATGGAAGGCCCAGGGGGTTGGACTGCCTGGGTTGAGGATCTCAACCATGTTCTTCTTTATTCTTTTATTATGACTGTTAATTACTTGATGTATATTATGTTATCTCCGTGAACTCCTAGTGGCTGAGGCTAGGCCTTGCCTATTTAACTTTCGTTAAATTTTGTATTTGATCTCTCTATAGTTAATATAAAAAATTATTTTTAATTCTATTATATTATTGTGGTCATTTTAAAATTTGAAAGTATAATTACATCTCAAATTTTGAAAGTATGCCATTTTAAAATATAAAACCATATGTCATTTTAAACTTTACAATTGCAAACAAATATTTCCAAAAAAATTGAACATATTTGCCACCCATATCTAACTTTGCAATTCCAAATAAATATTTCTGAAAAATATGCCCTTATTGGGTGATTTGTGTGAGCCAATCATATTTTAGAAAACTAATTTTGTTATCATGTTTTGTTAAAAATTGAGTAGGTTTATATTAATAAAATTTAATATTTTATAAAATAAGTAAATATCTTCAACCTGATTTGTTAAAAAATGAACTATTAATAACGAGTTAAGCTAGGTCGATGCCTATAGTTCTAGCCTATGGCAGGAACTAAAAATGTGATAGCGCTTGACTAGTACAAGAAGAGAAAGAAAGTTATTTTATTTTCAAAGGTTTTGAGGAATTGATCATGTCTTTTTTTTATTTAACATTTAAATCAAATCTTATATTTATTAGAGAGTAAGTGCAAGTGTTGATGCCAATGATTTGGTGGAGAGTCTGATCATTAGATCCAGGACAATTTGGATGCACAGGGTAAGACCTTGAGTGCCAAGTGACCTTGAAAGAAAAAATAAAGAAAATGGTTATGGTGATTTGTGCAATCCAAGGTAATTAAGAGGAGCTGAGAATAAAATTCGGATGAGCTAGTGGATTTTAGAAGGGATATGTGTTGATTTTTGTTTTTTTTTGCTAGAAAGGTGGATTGGAGTTTCTTTAAAGAAAATCAAGTTGGATATTGAGCAAAAAAATTGTTTTTTATTCTTTAATAGGATATTTGGGTGGCTGCAAGAAGTTGAGGCCCACTTTTGGCCAAAAAGTGGAAGTGTTTTCTCTATTTTTCAAAATTTCTGTCAATTGATGTCAAAATTTGAGGCACTTAAAGATTGAATCTTGAAAAACTTGAGTAATATAAAATTTAGTGCTCGGAGTCTAGTTTTCAATTATGTAATTTATTTCAATACCCACATGGTATAAAGTGAATTTTAGTATGCATGTTTAAAAACCACTTTTTCAAAATGCCTGTTTCGAGACCACACCAAACATGTGTATGACCACCCTTTTTTGAAGTAAATGAATGTATTTTTCTGAATCCTTTTGAGAAAAGGTACCTAAAACACTGAAGATTGGTGAGAATATTTTATCTTATTTTTTATTGAATATTTTTTTTAATTATTTTTAATTGACTATAAAGTATATTTTCGAAACCTCTCGTGTACGACCACCATAATTTGATGATAACTTCACTTTTTTTCAATTTTTTTTTAATTTGAAGAAAATTCTATGTACATTGGTGTCATATAACTCATTTTTCAAAAATTGTAAAATTAAAAAAGTTATTAAAATTATAGTTAACCTTAGTATTTCAAGTTTAGGTACCATGTTGGCTTAATAAATATTGTAAAAATATTAAAATTTATCATATCACTATAAAATTTATATTTTTATAATCTACACAATAAGAGCTAAAATGCGTTTTCATTTTATCAAAAAATTTATTCGAGAAGGTGTCCAAAAAATTATGGCAAGGCAAAAATTTTATTTTGTAATGCCTTGGCCATTTTTTTTGCAAGGTCAAGCATAGGGTTGGTCCCACCAAATCTATCCTGAACCAAAACCCAAGCCAGCGGGTATGGTTCCCACTCATAGAATTAAAAAATGGGCACCCATTCTTAAAAATTCACAAAACGGGCGCCCGTTTTGTGAAACTGCAAAACGAGCGTCCATTTTGTGAAACTACAAAACGAGCACCCGTTTTGTGAAACTACAAAATGGGTGCCGTTTCATAAAGAGTCATTGCAGCCAAAAAATAGGACTATCTGCCTGATCTCAATGATTGATGAGTTTTCAATCATTTTTTTATCGATCTGTACCAAGCAAACAAAATATTTCTATCAACATTATGTACTTTTGTCTTGTTTTGGATTTGACATTCAAAAAGAATTGTTTGAACTTGAATCTTGGTGCAAAAATGGGATCAAATCGATGCAGAAATAGGCCAAGGAAGGTTCTGACATCTGATGAGGTTGCAAAAAATAAAGAGGAGGCAAAATGACAATGAGAAAGAAGAGAAAGACTTCGAAACTGAAATAATGTTGGAGCATCGAGTTCAACAATTGTTTCAGAAGAGGAGGACAATGAAGACACCATAATGGATGTAGAGGTTGAAGAAGAAAATTCAGGTGCATCTTCTAATCCAATATTGGATACAGGTATGTCTTCACATGCAAATGTAACTTATTTTGATAAAGATGTTCATGATTTGCTAGAAGCAAGTTATAATAAAAATGATTTAAATTTTATTTCTGAAATAGATTAACAAATTTAATTGCATGTGAAATTTTAGAAATTGGTAATGTTAAAATCATAATGATAAAGGAACTAAAAGTCAAACCCCAATTGAAACTAAAAATCAAACATCAATTCAGATTGAAATCAACAATGTGGATGTAGACATAGAAACACTGATTGAGAAATAAACTCCTTTGAATGATAATGAAATAAATGAACAATTTCAAATAAAAAATTATGTGCTAGACAATCTATGTGGTTTGGTTTGATGGAGATAGATTAGGACACACACAAACATATTGTTTAGACAATTTTTTTATAATAAAAAATTTGGGTTTCAATGTCAATTAATGTTACAATCAATTAAAATGTCTAAAATGGGAAAAGTGATGAAGAGGTTAGGCATTTATGTGAAATCCAAGAAGAAGGATGAGTCTCTAAAACAAGTTGTATCAACTGTCGCTAGTGCCTTTGACACAATTGGAAAGAAAAGTCGTTCTAAAGATAGTAATGTGGCACAATGAGCAATAACAACAACTTTAGTAAACAAAACTACTACTCATAAAAGAATGATTTCAAACATAAGTGGATATCTTAATATTCATCGTAAAACTTTAACAAGAGCTGTAAAAAGAAGATTTAACTTTGAAAGTGATTCAGCAAACTATTTATGGACCTTCAGTGGCAGACTCCCAAGGTCTGACATGAAACTTATTGGTGAAGTCAAAACTTTGATTGAAAAATTTTGGCACAATAATACAAGATTATCCCCTAATGCCAAAGATGGTCTTAAATTAAGAGTCAATTCAAAAGTTTGTGATCCACGTCCAAAACACCTTTTAGATATGACTCAAACAAAATTGTATAAAAAATTTGTGGATGATAAGGTGTTAACTATTAGTATTAGTCAAAGATCTTTTGAAAAATGTAAACCATGGTGTGTAAGGATTAACAAAGAAAGAATCACCTGTTGTTGCAAAACTCATGTTCAATTTCATTATCATTATGATATTTTTCGATCTATACATTCTACTATGCATACTAATGAAATGTTGCAGGAATGTGGTATAAATATACCACCTCAGACTGTAAAGGAGTTTATATCAAATTTGTTTTATAACCCACCTAATGAGAAATTTTATCTTTTGAATGCTTGTGTTTCTAGTGTATGTGATGTATGTGGTAATCTTACATTATTAGATGAATGTTTGCATGAAAATATATCATTTGATTTTGGACAACAATTAGTTGATGTACAAAGATTTGAAACTATTGAGTATCCATTGAAGGATGGAAAAGTTGGAAAATGGTGCGACCTAATAACTAAAAAACTTAGTGTTAATGCTTTGATGAATGAATTCAAGAGTAAGGTCGTACCAAAATATGTGAAACACTCTCAAAATTCTAGATGGCTTGATGGAAAATTTCACATATGCAAGAATACATTTCCAATTGGTAGTATACTTTTAGTTGTTGACTTTGCAGAGAACTACACGCTTGCACCACAAGATGAGATCCAACCACAATATTATAATTCAATGCAAGTAACAATTTTTGTTCATATTGTCTATAGACATGCACCTGATAGTATAGAAGAGGATCGGAAAATATTGAGAGTACCATTTCTATATGAGTGATAATAAGTTACACTCATTGGAGTTTGTCCAGTATTGCTTTAAGACTTTTTATGAAATTGCACAGGGAAATTCATATAACACAACATCTAATATGGTCAGATAATTGCATAGGGCAATTCAAGAATGCTAGAATGTTTTATTGGTTGAGTAGGACGCACAAGAAAATAAATATCCAACATATTTGGAGCTTTTTTGAGGTTGGACACGGGAAGGGAGAACATGATGGTGCATGTGCATGTGTTAAGAGAGCCCTTTGTAGAGAGCAACTCAAATTTGAGGAAAAATTAAAATTTAAAGATGCACGTGCAATTGTTGAATGGTGTAAAACAAGTTTGTCTACAAGATCAAGTTAGAACTCTATAATGAGACATTTTTTCTGGCTAGTTGAAGAGAAGAATATCCTTTCAAGATATGATTGTAATACAATCAGTGGATCGGCTAAATGGCATTCATTTAGGAGTTCTAATTCTAACACTTGGATTATATGGACTAGGGAGCTTGCATTTTTTTGCAATTTTTTGTTGTGGGTGAATGGGAAGAATGCAAGAATACAGAATGGGTTAAAGAATGGCAACAAAAATCCTTAACACCTAGTGAGAGACAAGGTGAAGATGATATTAAACTATGCACATTGTTCAGATTATGTTCACTTAATAGATTATGATAGATTTATTTGTACATCCATAAATTCATTGTTCAAATTAATAGATATCATTGTTAGATAGATGGTTTTTAATAGTTAATCAAACTCAATAAATTACTTGTAAAATTGAAGTCAATATTAATTAATGGTTTTTAATAGTTAATTATCAAAGCCAATATTAAGTTTGTAACATCCATATTGTTCTTGTCAATTACATGTATTAATAAATCTCATTGTTAGATAGATGGTTTTTTTTATAGTTAATCAAAGTGTTCATATTACTTGTAATGTATCTAGATATTGTACTTCTCCATTACACATAAATTACTAGATCTCATTATTAGATAGATGGTTTTTTTAGGATATTGATAAATTTAATTACAATTGATATTAAAAATGATTTCTTTTCCATAATTTCATATATATAAATAACAACTCATGATTAAGATAAATAACATAACAAGTCTTGAAATAATTTACATGTATCATAATGTCCATCATATCAACTCATGATATATACATACAATCACAAAACAAAGTCCTACTCTAAAAACAAGGTCAAGTACAATATATGATAACAAGTGGACTAGTATATAATGCAAGTACTACTCTAACAACAAGTAAAAATAATATGAACAAGTCCAAATAATCATCATCATAAAACAAGTCCAAATAGTCATCATAATATAACTCTACTCATCTAGTTGATCTGCAGTCCTCTTCACTCCACGTGAAGAGGATTGTGATGCATCAACATGCTATGTCTGGTCTCGAGTGCCCTCATCCTCAGCTACATGAAAAGTAGATGCAGCCAAGTCTTGTAAAAACATTTAAAGTACAAATTTTTAATAATTAGGTGTAAAACATCTAGATACACAATGGACATTGCAAAATTACTTTTAATCATCACCTCAAAGGATAGTGTCGATGGTTGCATTTGGCTTAATCTTGTAGCCATGCCAAGACTTATGGTGGTGTCGACTTGAACAACATATATAAAGCATGAATCAAACTTATAGTACATATATACATAAATTATAAAGTATATATAACTTGACTATACATTTATGGAATAAAAACATGTGTACATTACCTGTGTGTGACACGTAGCTAATGTCACCAATGAGTCAGGACATAAATGTGATTGTGCAACATGAGACAATCCAAAAGCCTATAATTGCAAAAAAATAAGTATGAATCAAATTTGTACATAATTTAGTAAGATATAAACACTTAAAATTAATAAATGAAAAACATACTACAGGTATATGCGCCTGACTCTCAGTGACTAGTGGGGCAGAGAATGAAGGACTGCCAATCTTAGTGGTACATGAAAGACCCTAAAAAGTCACAAAAATATGTCAAACACATTATCAATTAAAGTTTATTTTTTTAAAAGTTTGCATGTATCAAGATCAAAGTGCATACCGTGAATGGAGCACCAAGATGTTGAGGTGTCGATGTCATATGATGATGGCTAATGAATGATGGAGGGTCAACCCTCCTCTGTTCACCAAAAAGTCCACATGTTATGACTCATAATTGTATAAATAATAAATTTAATATTACACTATATAAATTATAATTATATTTACCTATGCGGGATGATCATCATCTGCATTGAATAAATCAACATATGATGAGATATCATCTTTGACATCACCATGTGCACCATCATCATCATCAACATATCCACCATGTGCGCCACCATCATCATCACCATATCCACCATGGGAAACATGGGTAGCATCATGATCAGATTGGGGACCCCTACATATACCCCCCACAATTCATGCAAATATGTGCTATGCTGGGGGCAGCCCTCACCTCGGTCAAGTGTTTGTAACAAATTGCCCATAAGGGCACTCAAAGAACCAAGAGATGATTGTACTGCTCAATGGTGGACATGTGCAAGAACTACACGAGAAGGAAGAGGAACAAGAGGCTCATTGGGCACATGATTTATAGTTCTTTCACTCAATTTGGCCCCTGGCCTATCCTGTGGCATGCCTTGACCAACC